>JZLH01S0184841.1:32706-44038 GCA_001188425.1 Eucidaris tribuloides | reverse complement strand
CGGCAAGTTGGTCATGTAGGCAGGTCAATTCACGTGTGGCATGTTTGCCGCGATGGCAGGGAGAATACAAGAGGTCAGCCTATCAGCGGTCGTGTTTATGTCAGTCTTATGATTGAAGCCAATGTCCCTTCCCGTCATTGGTTGAGATATTATAGTAGGTTTAAAGGGACCCTGTCAATTAATTAGTACTCCCGTCCGTTGTGTTTACTAGTAGTATCAGAAGGCATCATAGCTTGTCTGGTAGAGAGGTCATGACTCTATAAACCATGTGGTGGCAGCAAATATATAAAGTGTTTAGAGAGGGTCTCACGTTACAATATATAAAGGATGGGGAGTGATAACCAAAGGATGGGGATGATAATCAACGCCCGGGATCAACGCATGGGTAGGATGATATATAAAGGATGGGGAGTGATAACCAAAGGATGGGGGATGATCAGTACTGGGGATGATAATCAATAGGGATGGTTAGGATGATATATAAAGGATGGGGAGTGATAACCAAAGGATGGGGATGATAACAAAAGAATGAGGAGGAGCATGACCAAAGGATGAGGAGGAGGATGGCCATAGGATGGGGAGGATGATAATTAACCAAAGGATGAGGAGGGTGCCGATAATCAACGGATGGGTGGGATGATAACCAAAGGATGGGAAGGATGATGACAAAAGGATGAGGAGGAGAATGCTGACCAAAGGAGGAGGAGGAGGATGACGAAAGGATGGGGAGGATTATAACCAAAGGATGTGGAGGATTATAACCATTATGGGGAGGGTGATAACCAAAGGATGGGGAGGATAATCAACGGATGGGTAGGATGATAACCAAATGATGAGGACTGAGGATGACCAAAGGATGGGGAGGATGACAACAATATGATGAGGAGGAGGATGACCAAAGGATGAGGAGGATTATAACCAAAGAATGGGGAGGGTGATAAACAAATGATGAGGAGGGTGATAATCAACGGATGGGTAGGATGATAACCAAAGGATGGTAAGGATGATAACCAAAGGATGGGAAGGATGATAACCAAAGGATGGGGAGGATGACAACAATATGATAAGGAGGAGGATGACCAAAGGATGAGGAGGATGATAAACAATGGATGGGGAGGATGATAATCAAGGGATGAGGAGGGTGATAGCCAAAGGATGAGGAGGGTGATAGCCAAAGGATGAGGAGGGGGATAATCAACGGATGGGAAGGATGATAACAAAAGGATGGGGAGGATGACAACAATATGATGAGGAGGAGGATGACCAGAGGATGAGAAGGAGGATGATAAACAATGGATGGGGAGGATGATAACCAAAGGATGGGGAGGATGATAACCGAATGATGGGGAGGATGATAAACAAAGGATGGGAAGGATGATAAACAAAGAGGGAGAATGATAATCAAAGGATGGGAAGGATGATAAACAAAGAGGGAGAATGATAATCAAAGGATGGGAAGGATGGTAACCAAAGAATGGGGAGAATGATAACTTAAGGATGGGAGGATGATAACCAAATTAAAGAATGGACTATAAGAATGACAACCAAAGGATGGGGAGGATGATAAACAAATAATGGGGAGAATGATAACTAAAAAATGGGAGGATGATAAGCAAAGGATGGAAAGATGAATAATAATAATTATAATAATAATAATAATAATAATAATAATAATAATAATTTTTATTTACCCAGGGTAGCCACTTCAGTCAAATAGACTGTTCTTCCAGCGGGCCCTGCATAACATAAATGTTATTATTACCCTTCTCTGTTCTAAAATGCCGAGCGCCTGGCTAGAAAGCAGAAGGTACCATTTTTAAAAAGTCTTCGGGGTATGACCCGGCCGGCCGGGCTCGAACCCGCGACCTTCTGATTGTGAGGCGGACGCTCTAACCACTCGGCCATCACACCGGTTAAGATACACCGGGTAAGGATACACAAAGGATGGGAGGATGATAACCAAAGGATGGGGAGGATGATAACCAAAGGATGGGAAGGATGATAACCAAAGGAACCAAAGGAACCAAAGGAACATGTTGTCTTGTTGAGCATACACAGATTTATCTATCACAGTAAGATGTTTTGAAATGTGTAATGTTGCAAAAAAAATATAACCGCCCCCCCCCACCCCCTCTGAAAAATATTTACTGACGGGATGTAAGAATCAGTAATTCCTCTCATGTTCGTTAATCATTACACTTCACTTTTAACCCTTCATCATTTTGAATGTTTCTCTCTGGTCACTTATTATCACAGGGTGACAAAACCTCAACATGTACTTCGTGGAATGGATAGTAGTGTTCTATCTGACATTGAATGTTTGTTTGTTTGTTTGTTTGTTTGTTTGTTTGTTTGTTTGTTTGTTTGTTTGTTTGTTTCTTTCTTTCTTTGGGGAGATTATTTTCTGCATTTATTCAAGTTTCAATAACACATACAAACTTCATGAATTCATCTACAATACATTTATAAATTCCAGTAACAAAGACACTTGAAAATCATTTGACAATGTAAAAGACGAATACGAGACATAATTGACTAACTTGAATACTGAAACAAGATGATCATTTTTAAGTGACGGAAAGTATTAATATTTAATTAATTGTATTTTGGAAAATAGTTAATTACAATATTACTTTAATACAGTAATAACGAGTCTCGGGGATAGAAGGAAGCCAAGTGCAAATTCAGACAAGTTTATTAGACTGGGATTTATTAGTTCATTTGATTGGAAGACTGAATGCAGAAGGACCAACTATCATAAGCGGAGCTTGATCAGATAGCGGCCCCAAAAGAGATGACGAGCTGCACGGATAAAATACTTTAGAATGGATGTCACTTTTATTCAAGAAAGTTTGGAAGGGAATTTGTTATAAGTGTCCTAAGGCTAGTATGTTTGATTATTGTGTTCAGTGCGTGGTGCGTGCAGAGCGCAGTGCAAGGGTTTGTGTTATGGAGTATAGCAGGGACGATGGTAAATCGATCGATATGTAACGCAAGTCCTCTTTTGAATTAATGTTTGTCTGTTATGTTTTATAAAAAAAGATAAGTTCACTCGTGTAAACAGAGATTGAAATTTGAAGGAAAATGCCAAATTATTGGAGATTGATTTCATTTAATGATTGTATTGTAAAAGGAGATACTTTTACATTACGGCTTTGAAAGAATAGAGGGAAGCGCAATGTAAACAGAGATCAAGTTTCTGGAGATATGTATATATGATCAGAATGCTTTCTAATTTTGTAGATGTATAAATACACTTTGAAACAAATCGGGAGGGATAGACGAGTCCCTTAGTATGCCCTTGGTTGAAGCATTGTAGTTAGTCTCGTTTAGGTATGCGGGAAACAACTACAGCTTACAAGCTTTGAAGAAACAAGGATACAACAACAGCCACAAGGCCTTGTCTAAAGGCTAGGAGGGGATGTACACCACAGCTCTACTATAAGCTGGACATGCAACTTTTTAAAGGGTTAAGTCATCATTTGTTTTCATACGTCATAAAGAAAACAAGAAAATCAGTAAATTACGCACTGCATGTTTGTTCCCACTGAAAGTGTAGATCGGTGGGAATGGCATGAATGTTGAGTAAATTTGCATAAATTTGCATGATTGATGAATTCAAGAATTATGTGTAGAAGTTAGGAAACCCCAACAAAGCCAAATCAGATAAACCAAACAGAAACACAATCTGCTGTGAAATAGAGAAGTTAGCATTTTTCATTAGTTTTGAATAAAATTGCATAAAAATGAATTTCAGAATACTGTGTAGAAGTTTAGAAGCCCACACCAAGCTCTATCAAATAACCAAACAGCTGGGATGGAGACACACACAGACACAGACCAGACACACACACACACACACACACACACACACACACACACACACACACACACACACACACACACACACACACACACACACACACACACACAACAACACACACACACACACCAAAACACATACGTGTAATTACCGTCAATCGGGGAGGTGTGGCACTCTTCAATGTAACCGGGGAAGTTTAAGTTTATGGCGATATTATTCTTATTTTTCAAGATTTGGTTAAATTTACTGTTCAGCCTGAAAAAATAATAAATTTGAAAATGTTTATCCAGTTAAAGTACTTAATAACGACTTTCACCTGTAAGAAATCCACATACACAACAATTGGGGAGGGGTGTAAAATAGTTTTATCCTCCCCAGTACCCTGGTCTGTAACCACACACATACACATACTTGTCCCCAACTATGCAAATGTGGAGAAAGAAGAATACCCCTACCCTTACCCCCTAAGCTACGTAGAGGGCGTAATTGCATCATTCTAACTACGTATTGTAAATTGGGGAGCTCCCCATTTGTTTGTGTGTCCCCGGTTGCACGGTAGAAAATCAATAAACCTCCCCGATTGACACCAATTACACACGCACACACACACACACACACACACATACAGAGCCCATTTCATAGTCCCCTTGCCAACTTTATTGGCAGGGACAATGAATTGAAATTGAAAGTATCACCACATGCAATAATGACAAGATATCATAACCAGGTGACTGTTTTTGTATCTTTTAATATATTTTCTGTTGTTAAACTTAATAAAAGAACTTATCCAAAAATCTTTTCAGAACATAATGAATATAATAGACAAGTTAAAGCAAAGAAATATTAACATTGGCAATGAAAGACTAAACTAATCTTATACTAATAACATCAATGTCCTACGACTCATTTAACATGAATATTATGAATATATTCAATTCAAAATACATATTCCAAAACAAGCTATGAATCACTGATGTTGATGTATCAATTAAATGCATTCTCGTGGTAAAAATAAACCCTGTTACACGAAACAAATCTAAATGCTAAATATTGAACAATACAAAATTCTATAAGTTATATAAGGAAACAAATAACTACCTAACAGGTCAATGAATATAATTAAAGGCAACAAATTATTTGAATAATATTCCACCTGCATAATGTGCATCAGATGTAAACTATTTTCACCGACATACATCCCAAATCCTTGAAGACATCTAAACAGTGTTACACAATGACTGACAATAAATACAAATACATGTATACAACGAACTACCAATTCAAAGGTAGCAAAATAAAAGCAAGATCGTATGGCTAATTGTTGGCTGCTTAAGTTAAATAAAATGAATTTTCCAAAGCAATATAAGAGGAAAATAAGACACATGTACATGATCAATCAGTACTACATGCATTTTGCTAAATGCTAAATACCAGTGTTTGTGAACTTGTGAAAGTATAAAATAAATGCTAAATATATCCACTAAACAACTATCACATATTCTTTGGCACAGATTGAGTATTCATAACAGTTTTTTTCTGTTCAATGGAACACAAGAAACTTCAGCTCTATAGTTTTACCATTTCATCCGCACAGCAGACAAAATAGTTTTTTTTTCTTCTACAGTTTACAATATAAATGACTCCAACACTAGTTTTTAGTATGTCTACTCTGGTAACCATATTTCTTTTCCTTACCTTATTTTCTTTGCTAATATTTTAAGATGGATATATGCCAAATATCTTTATTTTAGCATGCCTACATCAGTGTGCATTTGCAGGAATTGTATCCACATTAAAAAAAAGATGAACTGCATACTTTTGAACACAACTTAAAATAATGCTTCCTGCAAAATGGTCATTATTTCATTGAATTTACATGGTGTTGAAAGTCTTACTGTAGGAGGGTGACAAAGGAAAGAAAATGTACGCTGCAACCAATTTCATTCTGTTACTTGTTTTTTTTTAAAGCTGTTTTCAAATGAAAATACATTCCTCTAACATCTTTTCTTTCCTCGCATTTAGCACAATAGTACGCTATACAGTAACTTTAAAACAGTGTGTAGCTATGTGCAATTTAAAGGCTTTTCTATCAATCCAGAGTTTAAAGTTGAACTTCAAAAAGACAACCTGTACATTCAGATAAGAGGCCAAAATGTAAAAGTTTGGTTAACAAAATTAAATAAAATGTTGTATAAATATAAAATGGATTTGTACAAGGCTTAAATAGTCCATGAAATATGGAGGTTATTTCCAGATAAAACAAAAATATGGATTTTTATATTTTATAAATAAAATGCAGCAGGTTGAAACTTAAACCCCGAGTTGAAATGAAGAAATGTATTTGTGAAAATTATTTTGTCATTCTGCAAAATTATGATTAAAAGGCATGGTTAAAAAACTAGGAATTATCACTTGAAAAAAAATAATATTCATCTTAAATCTTCCCTTCCCAAAGGTACTATTTCAGCAATAAAAAAATTCAGTATATCATTTTTTCCTTGTTAAAACTTTGACATCCAAGTTCCTTAGTGCACACAGCCTCAAAACTGGTTTGTTTGTTTTCAAGTTGTGAAATAACTACTAACTTGATCTACCCTCCTTTGTATGAATGTACAGTATCAAATTATATCAATAAAAGAAAGTATTACATCCACAATATTTTGTGATGGTGGTTCAGTATATTAAAGTGTAAAAAATTTATCAGTGTCACATTTTGTACACTTTGAAGACACAAATTTGTGCCCGCTGTAACTGTCTAATTCTGACAATTATAATGTAGATATAATTATCCTTTAACTCAAATTACTGAAATGCATATCTTCTTCCTAGATTTTTTTTAAACTAAACATAAAGACTGTAAATGAATCAGTTTCTCTTTAAAATGAACACAAGTGGTAATTGCAAGATTGCCATTGAATTTTGCTGCACATTATTGAATTGGAATAGCGACTAAATCAAGCCAAATAAATTCTAACCTGCAAGTCCAGTATTGCTTCAAAATAATGCTTTGTTTTGCACACACTTTTGTCAAGTACGCATATGTTGGTCTGTACTTGATATACATAAATAGCATTTAAGATGAGCCCATGACACAAATAATTATCAAAAAAAAAAAAAATAGCAAAAACAGAAAACATTCATAGGTACAAACTTAAGAGCATGTATTGCAATACTAACTAGAAACAGACTGTTCAAGTGTCAGTGTATGACCAGAATTTACTGCATTTCTTGTAAAAAATCAAAGAGCTCATTCAATGCCACTATTACTTACACATTATGTGTCTTATAAACATATTGCTCAATTATATCCATAATATCCACTTACCAAATAAGATTTTTTTTAAAGGAAAACAAATCAATTTGGGCTTATTCTAATTTTCCTCACTGTGGATATATTTCGGGAAATTCCATATTTTTTTTTGTTTATCCCATTGTGATTCCTGACTGATTCAGTGAATGCATTTGAATATACCATATACATTTATAACCAAAATTTCAACATACTCCACAATTTCTGCATATTTCTATTATTCTCCTGAATCCTAAACCCACAACATTAGCAAAGATGTCTTGTTCAAATAAGATACACAAGTTTACCTAACAATGTTCAAGTATTACTTTAACCCTTTTGGCAGTTAAACTTAGGAGAACAAGCACATATTCTGCAGAACTTTGTACAAAACTTACTAGGATCTGCAACACAAGCAAGACATGCTCTCAATCTGTCAAAGTAAATATAAGTCAATCAGCTAAAATCAATGAATTCCCATCATTATGCAATAAAAGAACAGATATTGCCCTGAAAATGGGGGAAAATATTATATACTTGGAAACTACAATTGTTTTACTCAAAGGCTCAGCTAATCGTACAACTTACATGTGTTGTATAGACACTAAAATATATATTTTGATATGTTTTGAGGGTTGTCATCAATAACCAAAAGAATAAACAATGATATATGCACAAACAATGTAAAGGGTATAATGAAATTACACAATACCAGTTTGTTATATACTAATAATACATTTCATAACCAGTATCTCAAAGGGTTTTGCATCTTATATCTGTTTAGCTCTACACAGATAAAGGTGGAAGATAAACCTAAACTGTTCGTAACTACGCAATACCACTGGAAACCCTCTGTACATTTGTATGTGCCATTAGCACTTGGATGATCAGAGTAATGGCCCTTAATAATCGTAACACTTTTGTCTCCATTTCTATCAAGAAGAATAATTCTCTCTAGCTAACCACAAGTGCCTTTTTATACTCAATTTCATGAAGTTTGGTCAACAGATTAACCAATATTGCAAAAATGTAATTATTTTAAGTACGGAGTCACCCATATTCGGATATGATGCACCACACCGCACAAAGGTATACCAAAACAAAATCTGTCATTTTTTTCAATTTTTTTTTCTTTCAGCACTGTTCCCCAAGTTACAGAACTGTGTAAAAGATATGTTTGTAGTATGCTTCTCAATGTTTAAAAACATTTCCTAAAATGATCTCGTACAATACTAAAGGGTGTAAAATGAACAAATTCAACATCATTCCCACTCCACTTTTGTCAGTTAAAACTTTCTGATGCGCACTAGCACAACCTCAGCATCATTACTGCAGAAAATACTATTGATGGACACAAGAGGGCACAACAAAACTCAGTACACCGTGTACAACAGTACTCCACTGTATCACATTTTGGATCATATACTGATGGAGATATTTCACCTGTCTGAAATAATACAAACGAATTTGCAATTCTCATATTTTTTTATTGAGAAATTCCAAAGTGTATTTCATCTGCAGGTGCTACTGGGTTAAAGGACAAAAAAAAAATGATACTGTGATTTCTTTGTAAAATTTAGTTTCCCTGTATCTCCAGCCCACACCCCGCACCAGTGGATGTTATAAATACCAGAATTTTAAAAACTATAACAATGTCAATGAAAGTCCAGAAAGGTAACTTCTCAGTTCAACACAAATAAAAACGTAGTTTGCTTGTAATGTTAAATAAATACCTTTTCACCTGCCAACAACCTGCAAAGCACCATATCCTTTTGGTCATTTGTATTTAAAAACAACCAGTCTTCGTGTAATGAAACATATATATTCGACAAAGTAATGACATCAGAGATAAATGAATGCTTAATGTTTTTTTCAAAGCATTACAAGAAACATCCACCAATGTGGAATTTGAAACTGGACCTAAGAAAAAGCACAAAATGAGATAATACTGAAATGGAATTTGCAAATTCAGACTCAAATTTCACATTTTCTATAGTTTTTCATTCTTTTTCAGTATCCTCAAATCAGTAGTGCTTTTGTTGATGCCTTTTCCCTTTCCTAGATCATAGCCTTCAACTTAAGAAGAACAATTTGTCTGTCATGCTCTTTCACAACAGTCCCATATTTATGAACAACAAAGCAAAGACCAAATATAATCAAAACACTGCTTGCTTTTGATAAAATAACATCACAAGGGAAATAAACAGTTTCATTAAAAAATAAATCCCTCATTTTACATCATGAAAAGTAAGAACTTCTTTGTTGAAATGTTCAGGTTAATACATCTCAAAAGCTTTGCAAAATGTTGCATTAGTATTACTCTCTTGAGTTGAATAACTACCAAAGGCACAAAATGTGTACAAAGACACCATACACTAAATTGTTATTTTTCATATCATTCATTTAGTGTAATATCAGGTTGTACATATATACATCCTCTTTGGTTAACTTCAATCTTAACTATGCCATGCTTGACACTGTATGAAAATAACTACATGTGGACTCTTTTTAACACATGTTTTAACAAAGAATGACCCTATCTTATAAACTTTCTTTTGTGGCTTAAATAAAACACCACCGAAATAAATGCCACATTACTGAATTTTTACATACAATATTTATTTACATATCTACTGCCTACAAAACTTATAAAGTATCTTTAATTCTTGATACAAATGAAGTACAACATCACAGTACGTACAGTTTGCTTATACCACTGAAAAAAAGGTCTTTTGAGAGATACAACAATAACACCAACATTTCTGACACTGAAAAAAAAAATAGTTGGTAGATAATACTTCTTTTCCAAAAACACCATATTTGACATTTCTTTATCACAATCCAAGGTACAATCACATATTTCACTAATACTAGTTGGAGAAAAATATAGAGGCCTACTTATGCCTATATAAAGTGTTCAATGTTTTAAAGCAATTTTATAAAATGCAAACTCTTCTTAAATTCTTTGCACCATGCATCACTGAAAGGCACTATTTATGTCTGAATGCTGTTCCATAAATCTGAAAATATATATCTCTGGGTCGGAATCAGCTGAAGAAATATTATTGTCAATAATTGAATACGTGTCTGATGTCAAAATAAGGATATTTTTACATATATACTGTACATTTGGTCATTTGACACATTACTCTAACATGTTACACTTATATAACTCCTGTTACAACTACTCTAGTAAGACTGTTAAATGGCAATACTGACGAAATATCCTCTCAACTACAATTTACACAAAATCAAAAACCAAAACTTTACCACACTTGACACATAAAAACATCTTATATTAATAGTACTCGACACTGCCTTTAAAATAAATAGCAAGAAAGAAGCATGATCAGTTTGCATCCAAAGAAAGATATTTGCAAGACTTCTTATTTTGAACATTTACATTTATGTCCAAAATGGAACTGTTACACATCACACCACATATATTCTTCTACATGAGATGCATGTAACAGCAGGAAAACCATCACAATTCCACATGACATATAAAATTATATCACTCTACTGAGATGTAAAGAACAAGTTACACTTAATCATGGTATCTACATATATAATATTATACTGCTTTGTTTTGCAGTTTGACATAAAACGAGGAAGATGTAAATTTAACAAAAAAACATATAAACACCAAATATGATTTCCACAAATAATGTACAAATACATGAACATGGATACAGCTGCTTAAAAAAAAAAGTGCAAAAACACACACATACAAACATTTACTTTCACCATGTGATACAGAGCATTTTACAGCACAAGATTTGGCTAATATAGCAAGTTAAATGCTGACAACAGGAAAAAGTTTCTGTGTGACCTCTCATTTCTCTAAGTAATATAATTGTAATATCTCATTATCAATTCAATCTTGCAATAGTTGTGCACAGTCCTAGCAAAATATCAAAAACATTAGAACCATGAGGAGTTATTGAGTTGTTATTACCCAGTATTCAACCATTCCTTCTTCAACAAATAGGCCAATAAACTTTCATGACTTAACGCACAATCATGTACACTTCTTTTTTAAAATCAGGCTTTTATACCAATTTTATTTATTTAAAAACTGACAAATACAGTATTCAAGAACAAACCTAAAGTTGAAGAACAACTCAGTATCTGTACAACTGGTACTTAGCAACTACGCTATATTATCAAAACAATCATCTCTTGAAAATATATTGAATAAATTGTTGTCAAGATCACTG
>JZLH01S0184841.1:9744-22148 GCA_001188425.1 Eucidaris tribuloides | reverse complement strand
ACCCTGGTGCTGCCCCTGCTCTCAACACCTCCCAGTAATAAAGTAACAAACCAAATTGTTACTCAGATTTTCATTTATTTTTCCTTGTTTTCTGAAGTGTATGGCAGATGCCTTAAAAGGCAAATTTCCAAATATTCAGTCAAAGGATTCCATTATTGATTTGAATTAGATAATTTCATAGTTTGCTTCTTTAACTTGTGTCATTTCCAACTGTAATAATCTGATCTTGTTTGAAATACACCCCCCCCCCAATAATGTTGTGGTGCTACCACCTATAACCCACTTAGAGCCATAACAACAAAACTCAATTGACTTTGTATACAGTATTTTGGGTGTGGTAGTCTTGGAACTGAGAGGGTTAAGTTATATTTAAGAAATTAATGCAAGAAAATGGCGGATGGGGGTGCTATTAGCACTCACTAGGTATGAAGAAAGGGTAGAAGGGCAGTCCCATGGCAACTGGTGGCACATATCCAGGGGGTGCTATGGCTGGGGGTGATGATGACT
The DNA here is from genome assembly GCA_001188425.1 of Eucidaris tribuloides. Classification (NCBI taxonomy): domain Eukaryota; kingdom Metazoa; phylum Echinodermata; class Echinoidea; order Cidaroida; family Cidaridae; genus Eucidaris; species Eucidaris tribuloides. The sequence goes on along the minus strand of JZLH01S0184841.1, from coordinate 21,641 downwards.
GTGGGTCTAGGGCTGGGCTGACACTAAGACTGGAGGGCGTGGCACTCTTGGACATCTGTGGGGAGGGCTGTCTATCACACGGTCCTTGCAACACAGGTTGGAAGACTCCCTCATCAGCCATCTGTAATAATAATAAGTGAATACGTGAGTAAGAAAGTATGTAAGTAAGCAGGCAAGCAAGTGGTAGTAGTAGTAGTGAAGAGGAGGAGGAGGAGAAGGAGAAGATGAAGAAGAGGAAGGAGGAGAAGAGGAAAAAGAAGAAAAAGGAGGTAGAGGAGGAAGAAGAAAGAAAGAAGAAAAAGAAGATGAAGTAGTAGTAGTAATAGTAGTAGTAGCAGTAGTAGTAACAGTAGTAGTAACAGTAGTAGAAGTTATAGTAGTAGTAGTAGTAGTAGTAGTAGTAGTAGTAGTAGTAGTAGTAGTAGTAGTAGTAGTAGCAGTAGAATTAAATCATTTGTTCACACAATTAGAATGTTAAACAAAAGAAAAGACTATACTGTATATAAGAAACCGACAAGATTCTCAAATCCTGTTGCATACTATTTACTGTCATGCTGATATACATTAAACTAATACACAACAAATTATCCTGTAATTTTCAAACAAAACACTCAATAGTCAAATTACATTGCAGAAACTTTGAACTGGGAAATTATCCTAATAATTTTTTTTACTCAAACTAAAAACAGTTGCCAATCCCGTTACTTCCCTTTAACCCTGTTATATCAAAATATAACTTACAATAGGTGAAACTGGGCTGTAATGTCTCTCCAGTAATGTAGCATCACCTGCTCCTTGTTCTGTAAGAAGAAAAAAGACATTTTATACAGTGACAGTCACGAACAACTTTCGTGCAAATTCATGTAAATATCTGCATGTATTTGTACACATACTTTACTTACACGAATGGGACAAAGAGTCTAGAGCCATATGCATGGGACCAAATTCGTAGAAGCATAGTTTTATGATTCATAAAAAAAGTCAAGGCCTATGCCAATGGTGCATATAGACTAAAGTAGACTAAAGGTGCATCAGTACAGTTAACTAACCAGCAAAGAACTTTCAAAAGTAAACCGGGATATGAATCTGTCATTACAGATATTCGGGAGTGTGTGTATAAAGTTCTTAAGTTCATCACACTCAGCTCTCAAGTGCACTTAGTATTATGGAAGGTCATTAGGGCTTATTGGGAGAGAAAGTCTGACCTCTATGTCCAGTAGTTGGAATGTAAGGAAAGTAGTAGGTCAGTTTTGGGCCAAGGTTTAATCAGGGATGTGTGACCTCCGTGGTGTAAAGGTAAATTTTGTCAGTTTAGAGAGGAAAGAATGCATCTTTACATATCATAGTCCGGTCTCCGCAGAGCAAAATAACCTTACTGATACAACACTAATATGTGAGCCGCTCCGACGGTAGGGGGCAAAAGTCGCAACGGAAGAAATCACAGAAATCGCCAAAAACCAACCCATACCACTATTTTGGTGAATTTTTTTTTATTTCACTTTTGGAAAGTTTAATATCTATTCTATCCAATGTGTGAATTTCAGCTTTGGATTCGAATTTTAAATACCCCAAAACAGCGATTTTCCAAACCCTTTTCGACGGGTCAAGTTGTCGTTCGAGCGAACGATCGTCCGAAACCGGGTTGCTAAGGGTACGTGTCACGTGCACATCGCACGCGGCAGTTATTTTCCTGTATCCCTAGCTTTTCATCGAAAGCAGTATACTTGTGTTGACATGTATGCGTGAACAATGTAATGCTTTACTTTTTTAATCAAACAACATGAAATGAATATAAATTTGAATAAGGCTCGGGCAGGGGGACAGCTACTTCGTCTAACGCTCGTTGTGGAATTTCTATTCATTAAAACACACGTACCTTTTTCCCCTGTAACAAACGGACTGAGTGTCCCATGCTTTTGACAATAGAAATTGTTTGGAATTCTGCTGTTTGATTTCAGAATGCATAGGAAAATTTTAAGAACAAAAATGCATAACTCTCTCTTTCAAAATCCAGTGCGATCACAACACAGATTTATATAAAGTGGACACTACCACAGAGAGAGGTGTGAATTATTTTCGTGCCTCCCTTTTTACATTGTTTGCATCTCAGAGTTGAGATAATAAAAGAAAGTATTGTATCTTTCTGAAACTGAAAACGGCGAGTGTTCTCTCTTTCAAGTTAGTTTGTTTGCACTGGTAAAGTGGATAATACACAAACAACTATTAAAAAGAAAACAATAGACCCGGATCTCGGCCAGGCAGTGCTACGCGTGTTAATCCCCTGTCTATAGAAAGCGTTTCAAACTTCTTTGTTGAGGGATGAGAGTTACGTAAGAAGCATAAAAGGGTCTACGACAAACCTGCATACCCATACTGCATAAGTTATATTCATGTACATGGTCTTGTACTTCTACCAGCAAAACACATGGATGATTAAAAAAGAACAGTAGCATACAAGGATTTCATGTATTGCTATGGAAGTATTTTTATTTCTGCTATAGTAAAGTTGGTTGTGTTTGAATTATGAAAAAAATACAGAACGCACGATCTTACATAAATTAGTAATGGTTTCCAGACTAAACAGATAACGATCTCGCATAACTATTCATCCTCTGCAATTCTTACATGACTCAAGTGAAAGCTAAAAGTGATGTTCTCTCATATAAACTGGAAATGAAAACAAAAACTGTCGTATAGGTATAACTGCCGTAGCAAATGGCTGTACAGTGACATACAGCAAGAACTGTTGTAGCGTTAAATTTACATACGGTGTTTGTGTTTGTTATTCTTTTTAGAATTTTTAGAACATCATCAATACCAAAACAATGAAAACACATTTTTCCATGATGAATTATATTAAGATTAATTAAATTAAAGATTGCTATGATTGTAGCGACACATTTGCGGCCGAATGGCTGCAGATTAGCGGTAGTTCTGTTTATATTTGTCACATTCATCATTAAACTTTCCACTGTAAACATTAATAAACGAACTTGACATTTTGCATACAACTGGACAAGAGTACAATCTGTCACCATGCAATTTTCAACTTTTTGATGCAGGTGAAGCCTCGTTGCTAAGGACTTTTTAGGAATCATATCACTAATTCAAGGGCGCATCCGCGCCCGACTGAGTTTGAATTCATGGTGAAACTTTAAACGCCAATTTCTCCGTTAACTTCCTTGGCGCGCTGTCTAAAAATTGAATTTTCGGTCGCGTTTTCCGCGCCGTTCCTTTTGCGTATATTTCAAGTGTTATATATCATTTTAAAGCTAAGAATATGGAGATTTTGAATCAAGCAAAAAACGAGAAAATGATTTTTTGCGACTTTTGCCTCCTACCGTCGGAGCGCTTACATATAGACAGTGCTAGTGGAGAACAAGTCACTGCCTAGACAAGTTTAGAGAGTATGCACCAATTTATGTGTCAAGTAAATTGTATACACATTTGTACACAAATGTATGCATATTTATGCATAAATATGGAAATTTATATGTGAACATCACAGTGGCAGGTAAACACAACACATAATCACTTACACATACACACCTTAAAGACACTATATAACACTGTGGAAGACCCGTTTAAACAATTGTTGAACTTGGCTATCTGACATATCTGACTGTTTTTGAATGGACAAATAAACACCCTAGAACACAAAAGTTTGGACAGTTATGCCGTCACTAGTAAAATATGTGCAGATACAAATTGGCACATTAATTTCATATCGGGCGATAGGAAATTCTGCAACACAGCAGTCTATGGAGAAAAGCTGGAATAGTCTCTCAATGATTTTCAATTTTTTGAAGCACTTCATGATTGTTTTACACTGCAATTTTTTCAGGGCTTCATTTTTAGACTGTATCAAAGAAACTAGTAGCATGGGGAATCATGTAGCTCGGATTTTTTAAACTGGAAACATTGTTATACAGTGCCTTTAAGTTTCAGACACTTGAGTTAAACAGAAATGAAAGACAAACATATGAAACTTTACAAATAAAAAATGAAGAAAATGCTATTTCAAACAAAATCTTACAATGAAATTGGCAAAATATTATACTATGTAAATGAAACATAATGCAAAGTGTTTAATGATGTTTATGAAGTTAACAACATAAGAAGGTAAATAAATGTTATTATTACCTTGATTACAGAGGACCATTTCTTGAAACTGGCCTGGAAGAATATTTTCCATAGGATCAGATCCTCGTTCTGGGTGACAAAATTACATAGACAATACATGGTTATTCAACACTAAATAACAATAAATATTCTAAGGAAAAACAACCAGTTTATTGGGTATCACCCAATATCAATTATTGTGGCTTAAAGATAGAATCACTGAGTGACCGAAAAATATATTTTAAACTTTGAAAGCATGGCCAGAATACTGACAAAATGAAAAAAAAAATCAAATCACCTATTGTGGGTATTTGTCCTAACCATGACATGTCCCACAACTTAGTTGGATTAAAAGTTATTCAAAATGATATTTGGCTATCCTGATAGAAATTAGAAACATTTGATTGTGATTTCAGTATTTCGAAAATCCAGAATATCATGAAAACATATCGGGTTACTACTGCGTGAGGCTATGACAGGATATATAGTATCACCAAATATTACGTTTTTTGGGCTTAATAACAGTACAACACGTCATTTTCACAATGTCTCATAACTTCACTTGAATTTCAATACTTACTATCTGACAGATGTGATGGAGAAGGTGAATCTAATCTTGGCTGCTGGGGTGACACACTCCTTCGACCATCCTTTTTTAGTTTGCTCCAGAACTGGGCAGGATTGGCTGTACCACCCGGTTGCATATAGTTCTGCTGCTGAAATATACAAATATCATGGCCTTTTTAAATCTTCTTTCTTGAAAATCAAGATCAGATAATGATGACATGTCTTTGACAATTTGAACCATTAAATGAGGATTAAAACATATCTTTCATTTTACTCTTATTTGTGATATGATATACATACACAGGGTTTTAAGTTCCCTTGTTTTTATTTCAATGTATGCTCTCATATGAAGTTTATTCTAGAAGACACTTCTACTTACAGGCAGCATATAGTTTTGGCAAGTTATGGGAAAAATGAAATTTTCTCCGTATTGTGTTTTGTTTTTAGAAAGACCTAACAAAATCATATGTACTGAAATGCATCCATCTTTATACAATCATTTAAATAAAAACAAATTAAATGGATTGGGAGTGATATTTTGCCATAGGAAAGATTTCTGCTTATTAATCATTAAACATTCATGTCATTTAACATGACATGTCATTATGTCATTTTCAGTGCATAGAGATTCACATGAATATTATGTGCTATATTAGCAGCTACTATTATTATAAACAATTTCTGGTATGTCTGATGTTGTTTTCTGAAGTCTGGTGTGACAATATTCGTGAGAGCTTGATGAAAAATATGTATAAACAAAACTGTACTCTGCCATTACTTTTCTTTTGTCTTTTATTTCAATATATGCTCTCATATAAATACAGTTTATTCAAGAACAAATCTCTACTAATATTAGGTCAATTGTCAAATTGGTTATTCTATCCTCTTTTAACAATATAAGTATCCATTTACAAGAAGTACTCACAGACAATGAAGGAAAAGTTGTCTGGTCTACTTCATACATGACCATAGCATCTTCCAGAGCTTTCCTTTCCTCTAATTCTTCACTGGACATGTCCCCTTCATAGAAGCCTCCAGGACCACTGGGACTGTACATCCGCCCATTCCTTCCACCTCTGTAAAAAAAAAATGTCCGTAAATCATTGGTATCATACTAAATTACCATGCAAGTATGTTTTTTTTCCAATCATTGATTTGTTCATTTTTGGTGTAAATATATGTCATTCAGGTACACATTAGATTTTACCTCAATTATATAGTCAGTTATTCTACTCAGATGTATTTGATATTTTTCTTTCAGTTCATTCAGTCAGCCAATCACTGATGTATCCATTAACTCAAGACTTCCTTTACTGGTCAGTCATCCAGTCATTCAGTTGTTTGATATGCTACTTAGTCCTTTTATACTCTAATCAACCCTTACCTAGGTCTTTGCATCATCTGCCCAGGAGGATACCCTTGTGGTCTGCCCCTTCCTTGATGATCAGGATGGCCATCTGTTAGTCTGTCCATAGAAGTTAGTCAGTAAATTAGTTAATAAGTAAGCAGTCAGTCAGTCAGTAAGTCAGTCAGTCAGTCAGCTGGTCAGTCAGACAGTCAAGTCAGTCAGTCAGTTGTTTGACGATTACACAGTATTTTTCACTCTAATCAACCCTTACCTTCGTCCCTGCATCATCTGCCCACGAGGATACCCTTGTGGTCTGTCCATCCCTTGTTGATCAGGATGGCCATCTGTCAGTCTGTCCATGAAAGTTAGTCAGTAAATTAGTTAATAAGTCATCAATTAGTCAATCAGCCTTTCAGTCAGTCAGGCAGTCAGTCAGTGAATCAGTTAGTAAGCCAGTCAGTCAGTCAGTCGGTCATCCAGTCAGTCAGTTGTTTGGTGATTCCTTAGAACTTTTACTCTAATCAGGCCTTACCTGGGTCCTTGCATCATCTGCCCAGGAGGATACCCTTGTGGTCTGCCCCTCCCTTGATGATCAGGATGGCCATCTGTCAGTCTGTTCATGAAACGAGGTGGTGGACTGTTTGCTCTGTTGTCAGAAGAAAATAAACAGCATTACATATATCAGAACTCATAACAAAAGTGGCATTGGTAGCCTACCAATGCCAACAACCACAAGCACTTTGCTGCAAGTTTGTAAACTTCAGTGTTCATAAAAATTTTAGTTTATCTCATGGGCCGCTTTTCCAATCTATCACATGTCATATTTTTCTTCACTTTTTCAATAACTTAAACCATTGATTCTAGTTCTGGTATTGTCTTGCCATTCCCTACTCCTGCCTTTTGACAACACGATAAATTTAGCACTATTTATACTCATTTGGAGTGTAAAATGAATTTGGTATTATACTGTACATTTCCACATTACATAATTAATTTTATGCTCATAAAGTATCACCCTGATGGGAACAATTTGATCTCAATACAACACATATTCTCAATAGATATCTCTTTCTTAGTCTCCAACGGGTTAATATAATTATAGTTGACATATTTGTTCAACCATTTCAAGACATACTCGTTTGATACATATAGTAAAACTTAACAGTCCATGTTGGATGTTGTTTATGGTTGTGGTGGTGGTGGTGGTGGTGGTGGTGGTGGTGGTGGTGGTGGTGATTATGGATAGATCTAAAGCTAACATATCACTACTACAACTGCATGTCCTACTTTGATGATAAAAGAAGTAAAGAAAACCAGTAATAAAGCACAGATGGAAGTAACAGAATCTTACCTGAATGGGGATGGGGCTTTTGGTCCTTTCTGGCCTGCCTGGAAGTTACCTTGGATATTTCTCACATTGTATGGCACGTTTTGTTGATCAGAGACATTGCCTGAACCCTGGGGGAATGACTGGCTGACCAAAACCATTCCCTGGCCTCTACCCCACTTTCCTGGCTTGTTTCTGTTTCTGTAATCTATTACACAAAACAAAACAATACCATTCTCCTTAATAACTTTAGAAGAATATACATTATTAATTTGTCTAAATTATCAAACAATTCTGCATATAATACTATATATTCACACACATGGTTGTACATTTTTCTTCTTTTTAGCAGCTGATTGATGCAATCTAGCTGCGTAATAGTGTGGTCTAACAAATTAATTTCACAATTTTTTTTACCAGTGTAATTGGCAATAATTTCAATCTTATTTTATATATTCTTTACAATTTGAAGTTTTGATTAAGCAACATTTTAGGGAATCAATAATAATCATCATTGAAATGATTATTACAAACACTTGCAATAATGTGCCAATATAGTTCCAATATGGTTTTTACTATACAGAGTCATAACGTGCAATACGCTATCTCACACATCTGCAGCTACACACACCAATATGCTTTAAACAAAAACATTAAATGAAAGTTAACTAGATTACATATGTCCTTACCAACACCATTCACCACCCCGTTAGAGTACTTCTGAGGGTATCCCGAGTAGTTCTTGTAGTTCCGCCCACCAACCACTGTCCATGGTCTCTGAGGGTTCAGTGGGTGTGGCTTTACATTTTTCACAGGTACAGCATGTCTGATGAGGAGAAGGCAGGAAAAAGTAAACAATGTCATTGTGGTTATATTTACAGTCACTCACAGCAGCTTTCAAAATGAACTTTTTTCACGGTAGTCGAGGAAGGTAACCAAAATCTCATATTTTTTTTCAAAGTTTAGTAGCCCAAATGCAAAATCTGGTAGCCTGAAAATATTAACAAATAAAAACATATTAAGCAAAATCTTGTTTTTTATCATTCATTTTAGCTCCCAGGATGCAAAAGGAATTGTTTTAAACTAGAGAATTCAAGTCTACTCACACAAACAAAACAAAAATAACAGAATGTGCAATTTAATAAATTTGGAAGCATTTGGATTACAAACAAACTACATAACACATACTTCACACACCAAACAACTCAAAGCACTGTCACTTCAAAACACATTGTGTTGCCAGCATCTACATTCAATGAAAGTGAAACACATTGCTCATTTGTTACTTTTTGTGCATATTTTTGCATGTAAAGATACATTTCTACACCACTTCATTTTCTTTATCTTTAGCCCAAACCATCAACTTAATTTTACCATATTTGCATCTAAGGTAGCCCCAAACAATCTTTGGTAGCCAGCTCAGGCTATCGGTTTACTACCAATTTCGAGCCCTGCTCACAGTATGTGTAGGTTGCAACTATGCATGACTACAGTGCTATGGAATACAAGGGGAGGGACAAAGAAGATATAAAGATTGGGTTTGAAATTCACGAGCAACTCAATCAACAATTCACTACTACAGCTTAACCATCTAAGGGCTTGTGACAAATGTGTCTCATTTATGGTGTGGGATTAGTAACTATGATTCCGTAGTGAAAATGTTGACACTTTTACATTTTTCAAACTCCTGACCATACTTATAATATTGAATATATCTCTTATGTTCAGTTGAACAGGAAATATGCACAAGTGGTCAGATTCGTACCGTGAGCAGTTCTTTATAAACAGTGCAAACCAAAAATCACATTGTGATAATGGAAACAGGAATTCATTAGGTCATGTTTTACATTTTGTATATGCTTCATCAACTTGAAGGGGAGGTGTCATGGCTCATTGGATAAGACTCGGTTTCTCGACCTAGAGGTCCGAGGTTCGAATCCACGCCGAGCCATGGCAGTTGTGTCCTTGGGTAAGGCACTTTATCCCCATTACCTCGTCCCTCGGATAGGACGTAAAGCGGAGTCCAGTGTTGAGGACAGAACACTCAGCACGTAAAAGAACACCATGCACTTATCGAAAAGCAGAAGGGTAAACACCGGTGTTGTGGTCACATATCCATATGCAAACTAACCGGGACTGGATGCCTGAGGGTAACAGTGATTAAGTTCACTTTTCTAGTCCCTGTCATCCGAAATGATGACAAAGCAATAATGATAATAATAATAACTTACTTCTCTCCTAGATCTTCAATAAATACTGTGATAGGTCCCTTGTCTGGCTTGACCTCTTGTATATGGGCATTATACCACTTCTTGGGGTCATCTAAAAACACCTAGAAAAGAATGCAATAGAGAATAAACAGAGACATTGTCAATATAACAAATAACTACTGCACTTATTTTCATACCATTACAATGACGTGATATCAAAATTAACAATCTATCCAAATCACATTTTTCCAATTGTGAAATATAAAGCAATGAATGGCAGATTTTCATAAAATTTATCCAAGTATTTATGTATGCATAAACCTTGACAGATAAAGTGATGAGTTTTGTAGTAATAATGTCAAAGGAATATCTATGAATTAGAAAAGCAATGCAAGATTATACAGCCTACGCTGAAATATGCATCATCATCATCATCATATACAGAGGATTTAATTATAGAGTCATAAAGTCACAGGCAAGAGATATATGTCACTGAATGATGGTGTAAAATTCAAATTCAACAATCATTATACAAAGATTTTGTAACAAGTCCATTTTCAGGACAACTAACATTTCAGCACCAAAGCTTTGTGAGAGGTGAAAGATTTGTGCATATCTTCATATTCTGAATAATTTCAGTTTATTTCCTTGATGCACTCATTATGAAACTATAAAAAAGGGAACAATCTTTTCATAAGAATAACAGACTTTCACCAACAAATGCATTCTCGGGCTGGACACATATTTTGGGCTGAATAAGGCAGGGTCATACATGATTACATCAAATTTGTTACAACACACCCTTGCAATTCCAAGTCAGAGGTTACAAGTTTGAAGAGAGTACAAGATAGAGGCAAAACTCAACAAAACTCAACACTGACTTACTTGGACTTTGTCTCCAGGAGCAAACTGTAACCCAGTAGCCATCAGGAAGTCTTGGTGCTGTTGTTCTGTAATGAACATGAAATACAAGAAATTATACAGATGGTCAGCAATACATTATTTCTCGAAAACGTGGTACAAAAAAAAGAAGTCGGTCATCTGTTACATTCACTAGCCATCGACGGAGCGAACATGGCTGCTATAGAGTGATATTAACAGATTTCAATGTTGAATATTAACAAACAAGAATTCAAGAAAATGAAAATGTTATACAGGGCAATGACATGATTAGCAGAATAGACCAATATAAAAACTAACTGGAGTGTACATCTTGGCTTGAAGGATTTGTCTTGAATTTGTTTACATAAGAAACAAACATAAAGATACCAATCCTGAATTAAAGTATTATGCTGAAATTGAACCGATACAAAGCTGTACTGCAAATTTACTTGTCACAGCCAATTCACACAATATTTCTATAAAATAAATTTTGAATAAAAATCATCATCATCATCATCATCATGTGGATATTGGCTCATTAAGCCACATTGTGTTACCTCTATTAGATTCATTCCAGCAGTCAAACTCCACATTTCTGTACATCTCAGGGTCTAGAGCTTTGGCTACTTTGTACGGTAGTGGAGGTCTTCTCTTCTCCCCTCTCAGCCTCCCAAATCTGTCCCGTTCATCATCCTGAGAAAGAAGCGCAGAAAAATTCTAACTTGATATCCCATAGAAAGTGAAACATTCTTAATACTTTGTCAAATATCAAAGCCTACCTTCAGCAATTCCTATAAAATTTACCGCATCAGATATCAAACATCAAATACACCAAAGGACCCGAAGAATTCTTTGGAAACGTCCTTAGAAAACTGACAACAGTTTACATTCATGATTGCTAGCTGGGATTCCAGCCCTTTCACCTCCTTTTTAGGTGTCGCACAAAACAACACGTTGCAACAGAACCAGAACATTGGGTTTGTTACAAGCAAACGTGTACCGTGTCAATCACTTTTAGTGTGTCATTGCACAATTTTGCGCCACAAATAGTGTCCTTTCAATTATTGCTATGAGAGTACAGGTTATGACAGTTATTTATTTGTTTTACACTACACTTTTCCATAGTACAGGAAAAGGCCTCACTAAATCACTTATAAAACTGTTAAGTATTTTACAGTATTTAGTATTAAGTATTGGGGGGTGTAAAATGGGAGAGGAGGTACCTGTTCTATACATCTAAGAATCTAGATTGATATGAACTAGATAACTTAACATTTACAGGGCACTCCCGTTATAACGAAGTCGTCGGGACCGACCCTTTTATTTCGTTATATCGAAATTTCGTTGTAACCGATCAAGTAAAACATACGATGAAAACACTGAAATTTTGTGTGTATTGTGTCTTATTATATTGTCCATGTATATAGTACTTATAATAAAA
>JZLH01S0184819.1:40859-50943 GCA_001188425.1 Eucidaris tribuloides | reverse complement strand
TTTTTCGAAAACAACAAGGGACCAGAAAAAAATGCCGCGGCCATTCTTAGCTCCAAAGGTTAATTAACTGCAGTATTTTTTTCTCTAAAGTAAAGAATTTGGCATTTACTCCACGGTATACTGGTATACTCTATAGTGGCTGTATACTGCCTGGTGTTAAATGTTAAATATAGAATGCGCAACTTTAAATTGATAATTAACAAGATTGAATGAACATTAGCGACCTTCTTTCAGTTTGCTCACTTCACCCTACAGTCAGATTCTCTGTGCCATAACAGAGCTATCATCAAGAGTATACAGAAATGTAATACCCTCATAATTTATAGACAATTTCCCCATGTTTATCGTGCTTAATTTGATTTTAGATTTTTTCGGTCCCATAGACTCCTTGTTTTCTTCGTTGAGAAAATCCTCTCTTTATTACATGGACGTGACACAGTGTGACCCATTACGGAGGGGGAGGGGGGCAGAGCCAAAAAAAATTTCCCGGCTAACTTAGTCCTAAGCGCCTTGTCTGATCGACCGGCCAATCCTAGCCGTCCAATTATTCTTTTTCCGTCAGCCCAAGCCGCCCGAATAAGTCCCTCCGGGCAGGCGGGGGGTGAGGGTTGCCGAAAATGTCATCCAAAATTTTAAACCACTTAAGCAACCTGTCTGGCTCTAGCCGTTCTTCCCTCCTTTTTCCGTGGTTTGGTGGCATTTTTGGGATGAAGTTGCGGGGGCCGGGGGCAGTCTGCTCTGCCCCTGCTCCTACGTCACTGTTTTATTAATCCGGTATTGAAATCTATTCCCAAAAGTGTTATTACTCTAATTTCATTCACAAATGATCTATTGCAAACTGCACCAAAGACGTACATACATACAACTCTCTATAGTAAGAAAAATATAGCCAGCATAGAACTTTATCATTACCCTTGCTAACTAATCTCCATTAATTTTCATCCGCACTTGATCAAATTTAACATTAATGCTCAAACTCCTTCCAATTGAACGAATATATTTTTTCCCTTATAACAGTCGCAGTCCAGTAATACCAATGTAATACGAATTCGAAGATAGCGTATCGCGGCGATTTTATTCTATAAACTGAATCTATTGGGTTGCTTTCTTGATAATGATATCCATATCCGATCTCAAATTTGGAAATTAGTTGCAGTATTGGTGGTGGTTTTAGAAGCTGTGTTTGTACCAGACGTAATAGTGGTAGTAGAGGTAGTAGAGTGGTAGTAGAGTGGTAGTATAGTGGTAGTATAGTGGTAGTATAGTGGTAGTATAGTGGTATTATAGTGGTAGTATAGCGGAAGTATAGTGGTAGTATAGTGGTAGTATAGTGGTAGTATAGTGGTAGTATAGTGGTAGTAGAGTGGTAGTATAGTGGTAGTATAGTGGTAGTATAGTGGTAGTAGAGTGGTAGTATAGTGGTAGTATAGTGGTAGTATAGTGGTAGTATAATGGTAGTATAGTGGTAGTAAAGTGATAGTGGTAGTAGAGTGGTAGTATAGTGGTATTATAGTGGTAGTATAGTGGTAGTATAGTGGTAGTATAGTGGTAGTATAGTGGTAGTATAGTGGAAGTATAGTGGTAGTATAGTGGTAGTATAATGGTAGTATAGTGGTAGTAAAGTGATAGTGGTAGTAAAGTGATAGTGGAAGTATAGTGGTAGTATAGTGGTAGTATAGTGGTAGTATAGTGGGAGTATAATGGTAGTATAGTGGTAGTAAAGTGATAGTGGTAGTATAGTGGTAGTATGGTGGTAGTTAGTGGTAGTAGTAGAAGTACTTGTGCTAATAGTAGAAGTTGTTGTTGTTGTTCTTCTTCTTATTATTATTATTATTATTCTTGTTGTTGTTGTTCTTGTTCTTATTCTTGTTGTTGTTGTTGTTGTCGTAGCAGTGACTGCTTTCCCATGTCACATAGGCCTACTAGTAAAAATGATTTTATATTGATAATGGTAATACTAAATACTCATGAATGGTGCAATTAGAATGATGATGGTGATGATGATGATGATGATGATGATAATGATGATGGTGATGATAATGATGATGAGGAGGATGATGATGATGATGATGATGATGATAATGATGATGATAGGGAAAATTACGACAAAAACTATCAAGAGTTTAGGAAACTTAACGTTTTCTTGATATCGTAAATTATGCATACATTTAATTGTGTCATTTATCTGTTTATTCTTAAAATCAATTAACATAATGACACAAACAATATAAAATAGCACAGTTGTCAAAACACACTATACAATATACTCCACAGATTTAAATGTGTAAAAGATGATTTATAAGAAAAAAAAGGAAAAAGATACAAACTGGAAAATCGCACATGTCTTCTCGTCACACTTTGAAATTTCGTGACAGTCATTATCACTATTTTCTCAAATTGAATCGGATATGGATATCATTATCAAGAAAGCACCCAATAGATTCAGTTATAAATGAAAATCGCGCGAACCATCTCCCGACATTTCGTATTATCATTGGTATTACTGACGCGACTGTTTAAGGGTAAAAAAAACTATCGTTCAATTGGAAGGATTTAGCATTATATTAAATTTGATCCAATGCGGATGAAATATTAATGCTGAAATTATAGCCCAAGGGTTAATGGAGAAAGTCTATGCTCTATATTCTTACTTATAAAGTTTAATTACGTCTTTGTGCCATTTTGCAATAGACATTTGTGAATAAATTAGAGTATAGACATTTGTGAATAATTTCCAATACCGATAACAAAACAGTGACGTAGGAGCCAGGGGCAGAGGGCAGACTGCCCCCCCCCCGAACTTCATCCACCAAAAATCCACCAAACCACCGGGAAAAGGAAAGGGAAGAACGGGCTTAAGCCAGCACATTGCTTTAAGTGTTTAAAATTTTGGATGACACTTTTTCGGCGCAACCCTCAACCCCCCCCCCTCCCCGAGGGACTTATTCGGCGGCTGGGCTGACCGGGAAAGATATTGGACCTAGGATTTGGCCGCGGATAAACACCCGCTTAGGACTAAGTTACCGGGAAATTTTTGGCTCTGCCCCCCCCCCCTCCGTAATGGGCACCTGTTACGTCCATGTAATAAAAGAGGTATTTTCAACGAAGATAAGACAAGGGAGTCTATGGACCATAAAATCTAAAATCAAATTACGACGATAAAGAGGAAATTGTCTATAAATTATAGTATTAGCATTCTCTTTATACTTTGGATTGCATATCTTTATCCCACAGAAATCTGACGTAGGCTGACAGTAAGCAAACTGAAGAAGTTGGTAATGTCATTCAATTTTGTAATCTCAATTTAAAGTCCCATTCTATATTTACATGTTCCAACCAGCGAAGATACACCAACTATAGAGTATACAGTATACCGTGTATAATGACCAAATTCCTTGACTTTAGAAAAAAAATACGCAGTTTATTAGGCTTTGGAGCTAAGAATGGCCGCGCATTTTTTTCTGGTCTCCTTGTTGTTTTCGAAAAAAATACGTAAGTTATAGAGGATCGTAGTTGCTAGGTGCAACCACAGTAACGAGACAAATTTTGACATGCTGTTCTCGTTATTCTTGAAATTGGGATAGATTTCAAACCAAACCCATACTTTACACATCGATGGCATTTGGTGACGTATTAACAGGGATGTGCTTAATACTCGTGGTTTCAACGCAAGCTTAATAAATAAGTGCCTACTTAACACTGTTAAGTATAATAAACTTCAGCGAGACATGTATCGCACTATCGATACCTCATGTTGCCCTTATTTCTCGAGAAATCTGCACTCTAAATTCGGCTAAGTGACTTACGGACTTGCTAATTTGGACCCCGCGAGATCTGCAGGGCATTAGGTTGACTTGATACCTGTCTGTCTTGCTTGATACAGTTTACAGCATACGTGCTACCGTGCTCCAGTTAGATTTCACGCGGTGGCGGCTATAGAACTCTACTGTCTGGGGCGAGGCATTTGTCCAAGTCGGTTCAAATAAAATGAGTGCGCAGCTTCTAATCCCAAATTATTACGGGATTTCAACTGATGAGAAGCATTGAAAAGAAAATCATACTAGCTGAGACAGCTGTTTGGGAAACTGTTCCCCCTTTTCGTTCCCCCATCAGTAAATCCGCCACTGCTGTAACAGTTTAAAGATCATGTGATGACTGTCAAACGCATTAGTTGAAGTGTTTGCAAGTAAACATACTTTTTTTTAAAATAAATGACATCAATAGTTTATTTTCAAAGAGACATCTAGATGACAATCAAGGCTTTGTACTTTTATCCTATATCCGATATCCTATCCAATTTTAATGAATTGGGATCTGTGATGCCGCAAAATGACACTCTCCATCTCTCGACAAGATAATCATCACACGGTCACACCTACTAACACAGATAAGTCAGTTTGATGAACTGAGTACTTTAAAATAAAATGCGTGGAACTTTGGAACCAAACCACGTGATGATCCCTTGATCCTTGCGATCAGTTTTCAAAGATTGCTTTGCATCATAAGCTGATAGTTCTATTATTAAGAAGAACGTGTGTTTTCCATACCGTATTCGTCCAGTTAGCATATAAATTACCTCATCAACACTCACATGTATTCAGTTATTTAGACGCATACGCACACAAACACACACATACACGCACACACACGCACACACACACACACACACACACACACACACACACACATTACATACATACACTTACATTTACAACGCGAGCGCAAGCATGATTAAATGTTAATTTAAAAATGTGGCCTTCAAAAATATTCACTCGTAATACATTTTTTCTCACAATATTCTAATCGCCGACTTACAATAAGTTAAAAAAAGGATACACCAAATTCCTAGGAGTAACTATAGACTCAAATCTAATCTGGATATATAATATCAAATAATACATACACCGCCAATCTCAAGACGTAAAATTTTGTATACACGGTAATACTTTTTCTCATAAACGTCACTATGTATACTAAATAACTCATTAGTCCTTCCCTTTATGTTCGTATAGACTTAGTACACTCTTAAAATTCCCGGGTCAGACTGACTCGGAAAAGGAATCCGTTGGGGCACACTTGGAAAAGGGTCCGGCTTAACCACATTCCGGTCAACTTTGACCAAGACCCAGGTCAGGTTGCTCAGATTTTGGTCAAACTTGACCTGGAATTTGGTTGAAATTGACCCTTTTCCGAGTGTGCCCCCAACGGATTCCTTTTCCGAGTCAGTTTGACCCGGGAATTTTAAGAGTGTATGGGGTAACTGTAGCAAGACAAGAATTCAAACCCTGTTTCTTCTTCAAAAAAGTGCTCTCCGAATTTGTACTTATTCCCACTATTTGTCGAAGACTGATCCACTCTTTTACCGACTCTTACATTAGAAGATATCTACACTTTTCAAACTACAATTGTATGTACATATTCTCCAAAAACAACATTCAGCCTATCTTTACAAAAAAGTAACTTCCATTCTTATCCCACATGCCACTTTTCTGATTTCCATTTACGAACCCTAAAATTGTTCTGGCTCATAAAACTATAAGGCACCACGGCCCCGACATTTGGAATACCCTGCTCTACCATGTAAACATTGTGCTTTCCTTTATTCATTTAATACTGTAAAGAAAAGGTATTTTTTTCACAACAAAAACCGCTGAATAAATCGATCACTAGCCATTCTGAATTCCCCCTCAAATTTCAAACTCTGCTCACATGAGTTAGGTTATTACTTACATACTTAATCCAAATGAGGACGCGCTCTGTATATTGATTTGTTTGCACTCACCCCCTCCTAAATACACTACAACCACACACACACACACACACACACACACACACAGACACACACAGACACACACACAGACAGACAACAGAACACATACCGAAATAATCGACCATATATACACTCCTGCTCATAATTATGGAATATTTTGTTGATACTTAAATTCTTTCTCCTATATCGTCCAAAATTTTCAAGATCAGTGTTTATTTCACAAAAACACAGTATGTGAAGCAATTTTCGATTTCATGAGATGACTAAAGTAAAAACTAAAATTTATTTGAGCGAAATAACAATTATATATTTATTCTTTTAAAAAATCCACCAAAAATCATGAAAAAGTATTAAATTAAAGTAATTAAAAAAACAACACAGAAAACTAATAAATTTCGATCTAATGTCATTTATGACTAAATTAACATCAGAATAGTGTCTGTTACAAGTCTAATAACGCGCGTAACAACCACGTGACTCAACAACAACAACAACGCCGCCATTTATAAACACAGGTTTTAGTGTCAAGTCGGACGCTACAAAATGCTCAAAATTCCTGAAATACTTAGATTATAATTGTTTCACCTGGGGCGAATTAATATTAATCCCAGATGTACCGTTCACGGAAAAATTGCAACTTCTAAAATGTTGTTTTGAGTATTCCATAATTATGAGCATGAGTGTAAAAGTGACATCCATTCTAGAATCTCAAGTTATCTGCCCATGTATCTCGCCATCACTGTGTGGCTGCCATCGAATCCAGAGCTGCTTGTGAGAGTTGGGTCTTCTGCATTTAATTTACTGTCTTACAATCAAAGAAATTAATAAAAATCAGTCCAATAAACCCGTTTGAATTTGCTCTCTTTTCTCCAAGATTTTTTTTTAGTTTATTACCCATTATATTTTAAGAGTATGTTATACATAACGAAATCAAATCTGTATCAGTCATTAGTTTTATGATATCTAGGGTATCACCCTCAAGCTAACCTTAATGACGTTTCCTTATTCCATATTCATTAAAATATTAATTCTTTATAAATTCATATAATTAATTTTATTGTAATATTGTAAACGCACATGTATAACACACTGGAATTTGCTTTGTATGCATGTCTAAATTCATTGTATGTATATTTAGTAAAAAAAGAAATACTCAAACTGTATTATACTCTAAAATTATTTGCGCATCACAATAAATACCTATTTTGTTACCCTAAACTTATTATGTCGTTACACTACTTTATTCATGTGCTACGTGTATTATGATTGTGATGTTATGGACTTTCTTATAAGTAATAATTATACTTTAATTTAGACCCAAGCTACAGTCAATTGTGATTCTTTATTTCCTGCATGTCTTTGTAATTGCATGTCTATGAATAAATATGAATGATTAATAAATGCAGAACGTAATTTGCCCAAACAAACTGATTGACTTCCTAAGGCATTTGATGGAAAATTACTGTTTATAAAAACGTTTCTATTCAGTCTTTGTGACAGTTTTAATGCCAAAACTTTTGCTCATTGTACAGGATTTTCTTGACACACCAGCAAAGTACTGCAAATTAGTATTCTGTTTTTGTACAAATCAATATAGAGATGTGAGATATACACTATACAAACACAAAGACAGACATACATGTATACACATAACATGCTTTGAATAATTGTTAATAGTGGTAAGCTATATACATACATGTACAACACGCATAACCCACTACTACGGGTTGCTTATCTATATACGGCATGCAAACTGTTGAACACCAAACTTCAGACAAAATTTCAAATCACGCAGGGCTTTATAAAATGCACCAGAGGTTTGTGATCTTCCCTTGAATATATTGATTTAGAGCTGTTCTGCTTTATGATTTTATTTCTTGACATTTGACGAGCTAGGGATCAGGATATGAAATTGAGGAAGCGGGTTTTCATCAACTTGCAAATTGGGTTCTTATACTATCATCATGTTAGCGATTTATTTGAAATGCGGATCGTGATGACTGTGTTAACACCACAAAATGGCATGTATAATCGCGTGGGAATAATCTATCCTACTTTCGCGTAAAAATGATAAACACACGCTTGTATTATATTTGTTTAATATAAGAAGCTTCATGTTTGCATGAATATATATATATATATATATATATGAATAGAGATGAATATAGATGAATGTAGCAGGAACAAAGTGTAATTATAGAAATCCTGAATTTTGTAGCCAGCGAAGTTTATACTATGCAGTTTCTAGAGATGGAATCTTGTTTATTAAAAAGGGCGAACAGTTAGGATAATTTAATTCCAAACGTATATAATTGTTGTAAGAATTGACCAAGTCTAGAACTGAACTCCCTCAAAAATGATAATATCACAGGTAATTACTGCAGAGTCAATATCTCTGAGGCGACCGTGGCTTCCATTTTTGCAGATTTAACGTCGAAATAGTTTCTCCATTCATACATCAGCCCACCACAAAGGAAATTTACAGAGTTATTATTATTGGTTCCTAACATGATAACTTCATATGAAAGAATTCATAGTTTACGCAATAACCGTCCCAGTTGTCCAGGGGCGGAGATTCCATGTGACGAGTGGGGGACGAAAACGTCGAAGGCGCAATAATAATACCCTCGCGCGGGGAAAAACGCCCCGAGGACACATATAGTTAAATAGTGAAAATTGTGACTTTAAATTCCCCCTCACTCGCATTATTCAAGTTTAATAATCTATTTTATCACATATATCCTTTGAATATGTTTGCCGATTACAAAACCTATCAAAACTGCTAACAAAATTGAAAAATAAAATATACAATTTTTAAAAATCGAGAGGGGACACCCCCCTCCCCCGGATCGCCGCCAATGCAGTGGTCATTCCCACTTTCTGTTCTTGAAAGGAAATGAGTTGGCTCATGGTCATCGCATGTCTCCATCCGTAGACGATGGTTTGAATAAAAAATAAAACCCAGTAAAATAAGCACTGACTTATACAGGAATATGATTGACTCGTAAAGTACTTCACTTGGGTCATCGGCATTGATGTAGTGGTTATGGGTTTAGAGGGCAGTTCCCCCTTCCCTCCCTGACATTTCGCGCAAAACGACTGCTTTAATTTGGTATTGAAAATATAAAGATGATATAAAGCTATTTTTGATCAAAGACTTTGAAATTTAAAAAAAATAAAGAAGCATCATAAACTGAGGTTGGGAGAAAACAAGAACAAAATGAAAATAAAAAAAGGTTTCCTTTAAAAGCTGAAGAGTGATAAGCACTTGCCACAAGTGTTATGAGAGACAAGTTACATGTAGCTCGTAGTTTTAAGAAAAGTGCAGCCTGTCTTAAATGTAGCCTGCTCACAGGTTGTGCGCAAGCTTCGCGAAACGTGTTGGCCATTACAACTAATGAGGTTACGTATGATATAAACAAATTTTGCGAGTATATAGGTGTGTTAATTTTGACCTGTACTGTACATAGAAAAAATATTGCTAATGTGTGCCCGATGTATTTGTGGGTAACTCATTTTTCGATATGGACATGAATATGGAGTTATGAAGCTCGTATTTAACCTTTTTTTCTCAAACACACTTGGCCGTTTTCCAATTTACCACTTCCGTAACAGACACTACGCTAGTTTCTAGTATGAACGATTGTTTTATGCGTGAGCGGCGCTTGTCATAAAGCATGTTTAAAGTGGAAAAGCAATCCGCGGAAATGTAACCCAATTTGATCATGATTCATTATTCATCTCAACGCCTCGACTTAAAGGGTTATTTATTACCGGTTACAAGATACAATTTGAGCTTATTTCTTTGCGCCTTCGTGGGCACTTTTAAGATGAGTGTGATATGCTAATGGCATCAATGACTCGGCGATATGACCAATGTCGTGATCATCACAATTGTTCGATTCCAGGACTTAAATTCTGCTTGATTAAAAAAGACTATGAGAAAATTAGGAGCAAAATTCTCCAAAAACTAGGAGAAAGGTATGATTCAATCCACCAAAGTAGGAGGAAAGTAGGGTATTTTTAAGACGTGTTTAAAGTAGTAGCCCCGAAGAATTTGGAAGCATGCGGAACACGCGAAAAAAATAAGATTGGCGAAAAAAAATAAATCTACTTTTCCTTCACAAACAGGTGGTGGTGATAGTTACCGTACCCTCAGCAACAACCTGTAAAGACCACTCTACTCAAAAAAAAACTATTAAAATATTATCGCAAACGGGGGTTTTGACAAAAGTAGGAAAACAAGGATTTTAGAAGAAAATAGGAAGGCCTGCAATTCGTTTACCCAGACAACGTCTGCAAGCGACTGACAAC
>JZLH01S0184819.1:0-11040 GCA_001188425.1 Eucidaris tribuloides | reverse complement strand
CATTAATCTTTCAATTTATGGTCTTAAAGGACATGCTACATGGACAACCATCCCCGAACAACTACCTCAATAACCATACCCCCTTGGACAACCACCTGTTAGCGACACTCCTAGACGGGGCGTTGCCTAATGCTAGTTGTCTGGGCGTACTTTCGTGGCTGGGGCGGGTACATGCAGTTTTCCTGGGCTAGTTGTAAGGCATCTACTCGTTCTATAGCATGGATTTGCCGTTAGGATGTAGTTGCCTGGGAGATGTGTCCAGGGTACATGTAGTTTTCCCGGAGGTAGTTGTTAGGGATCCTTCTCCTAGAGGTGGTTGCCATAGGATGTAGACTGCGAATGTTGTCGGGGATACATGCAGTTCTGCCCGGGGAGTTGTAAGAGTCTACTTCTCCAGAGGGTGGTTGCCATAGGAGGCTAGTTGACTGGGAGATTTGTCGGGGTGGTACATGCGTTTCCCGGGGTAGTTTAAGGGATTCTACTTCTCCAGAGGATGGCTTCGATAGGACGGTACATTACATTTTTCTTCCTACTCCGTACATCGTGACTGAGAGATGTTGTCAGGGCGGTACATGCAGTTTTCCCGGGAAGTTTGTAAGGAATCTTCTTCTCCTAAAGGTTGATTCCATAGGATGTAGTTTGACTGGGAGATGTTTCAGGGGGATACATGCAGTTTTCCCGGAGTAGTTTAGGCGATCTACCGCCTTGAGGGTGCTGTTGCCATAAGGATGGAGTGTCCTGGGGTACTTCCCAGAGTGTGGTTGCTCCTAGGAGGTAGTTGCTGGGATTATTAATCCTAGGAAGGCGCGTTATCCTAGATGCAAGTTGTCAGCTAGGAGTACTTTTCCTAAGAGCAGTGCTTATCCTGCTTGCCTGATAACAATTTCACTTGTCCCGTTAAATGGTCAATTTCGCCTTTCCAAATTTCTCATACCTTAAGTAGAACAAGCCATTTGAAATAAATTCGCAGCCCCCTTTTTATATCATAATCTTAAAGATATAGGCAATACTGACTCTATTCTTTCTCCTTCATCCGCAATGGTTTCCCATATGATTGTTTTTTTCAGCCATTTAGGTGTGCCTTGTGCAAACCGGTTTGGGATGTCGTGCGTAGCCAATAAACAGGAGTTACACATCGTTTGCTATGTGGTGACGTCGTTTTCTACAGAACTGTGGCACTTGTATATCTATGGAATCAGCAACAGGTGAATATCGCAACATTATGCATGTAGTGATTTACTTCTTCATGCTTCTTATTTGCAGAATAAACTAAACACTAATGGTGAACAAATACGAGGGCGAACAAATCTTGAGAAACATTATGCGAATTAGGCGCTACTTTTGTTTAATCAGGAAAGAGAGTGTATGGGAATGCAGATGACGTTTTCTAGCCAATGGAGTTTCATTCATTTCAAATAATGCCCAAATTTGAACAAGACACAGTGGCCCCAACATTCAAAACCAAGTAATTCCACATGGTGTTAATGCAAGCATGGTTTAACTTTCCGCCACCATTTGAAGCAGTTTAATATTCAATATTCAACATTGAATAACGTTTATTAATGCAATAGAGTTATTTAATTAGTTTTTCACAAGCTTCGAGACTTTGATGTGTCAAAAACTAAGAGATCACGCTTCAGTCATTAAAAAAATGGTTAGTGCATACCAGATGCTTATATTGTAAAATTAAGTATCTTATTCCGCGAAAAAATATAAATAAATAAAAATGATATTATTATTCGGTGTTTTTCAGGTTGGGCTGTGGTATAGCGTATACACCATCTATCGTGATTGTTGGGTTCTACTTCAAGGGAAAGTCTCGGATTTGCAACGGAGTTGCGTTTTCCGCGATCGTTGGTGTCGCGATTACTCATCATGTCACCGGTAGGTAAAGCTTTGCGTCAACTTATGGCTGAAGGCAGCCCTGCTACTTCAACTCGCGCCATCATTTCAAATATGATAGTCTGTTGGTGGAGCCCTGTTTAAAGCCTTCAGAACTGAGAGAAATGCATGCATTGCCAATCGCAGAGTTACCGAGACGTCCTCTCGCCTTTTGAACCGTCATTGTTACATAGATTGTTTTGAATCCGTGAACAACTTCTTCGCATATGTCTACCCTGCTTAAAACCCACATTTCACGATTTTTGCTCTCCTGCGGAATTTGACTTATTGCGGGCATATTTATCCGCCCTACAATTCTTAGTCGAAACTGGTATACGATCTTAGTATTTCCAAGCAGCTCGCAATTGTAACGTAATGTCGAGTCTATGGCGTCATTCATTTCTGGCTCTCGAATTAACTCTCGTTTGCTCCGCGATTTTGAAAAATTTCTTCTGCCCTATAAATTCTCTTACATATTAGGCGTGGCTGTATGTGAAACGAGTGCACTTTTTAATCCAGTAGCACACACGCTATGCTTGGCCAGATTGATACTATCAGCCTTTACTTGGCGGTTAGTTCTGGAGTTCATGAGCTCAATGGTGGCGTAGTTTCCATAGAAATGCATAGCGAAGTCGAAGCGGCCTCCAGTGCTGTCGGTCTTAGTGATGGCGTCTGGCGGTATATGGTGTCGTACTGATCGGCACTGCAAAGCAACAGGGAATTAGAAATATTTATGCCGATTCCTTCCTGAAATATTGAACACTTCCCCCCCCCCAAAAAAAAAAACTCAGTCTCGTGATGAACAGTTAAACACAAAAATTGAAGATATCTTTCATAGATTTGAAGTACGATCGTGAAGGTATATACGTAAGCGTTAGGTCGAGGTCCGTTCAGAATTTTCTTTATACTTTGTCATTGGAGTAATTGGCAAAACATATGACAGACAATGCACTGCTCTGTCATGTTAGTGAGCGGCCAAATTTCCACTTCTTACAGGAAAAATAGGGTTCGCAAAAGGTTTCCCAACTTTGTCACAATAGCACAGCACCTATTTTAGGTGTTGATCAGAAACCACTTATACTACGAACGGTTTAATATGAGCACTTATTTTTGTTCGAACGGTGC
This sequence comes from Eucidaris tribuloides, assembly GCA_001188425.1. Lineage (NCBI taxonomy): Eukaryota > Metazoa > Echinodermata > Echinoidea > Cidaroida > Cidaridae > Eucidaris > Eucidaris tribuloides. The sequence goes on along the minus strand of JZLH01S0184819.1, from coordinate 8,034 downwards.
TGACGAGAACCTTTTGCTAGTCCAAAAGGTGCCTGCTGCAGTAGTACCAAATGCGTTCTGCCTAAATGGTACTGCTAAAGAACAGCTTGCTTCAAATATCCAAAACAACTAAGTAAATAACCCTATTAAGGTAAGTGATACTTTCCTCTTTTGGGATGTGGCATGTAGGTCCTTCAGGATGCTCATTAGACATATAAGTAAGTATTAATCCTCATGTTATAAATTTCACGTTTCATACTTTTAACGAACAGTGCGAGACTACTATTGATGTGACGGGGCTACGGCCACACACTGCATTCGTACGTCAGTGCGCGGTTTACTGTGGACTGCAGGTGTTGATTATGTACTTGTGATGACTAAGTGTCACAGGTGACACACAGTGATGTACGGACATCCGCAATCAGGGCGGGCCAAACGTTGTCCACCAAAACAGAGCAGCCGTCGTTGACATAAGTACGACGATTAGTATCACCCTATCACAAGCAGCCCAGCGAAGAATGATAATCAAAGATCATATTACGTTAATTAATTCTTAATTCATCGATTCATTGAAGAATGATGCTTAATCAAATGCTCCTCTGGGCCAACTACACTTTAAAGACAATCCAACACTCAAGAAACTTGCATACGCATTAGTTTTGTATGAAGTGTGCTTTCATGACAGGAAAAGTACAGTATTTGCTCACTTTTTTTACATTACAATTCTAGTAAAATAGAATACAGGGAAAGGGCGTAGAAATTAACACGAATCATGTTTACACGGATTTGTGTACATTTTATTTCCTTTTCTAGTTATTTACCTATATTAACGTAGAGTCGGATTCCCTACGTCGTCGACACAGCATGAGACGGTCAGCTACCCCATCTTTGCCTTATATCTGGGTATTAATACGATGACAGTCTTTCGACTCGCAGAAGGGTTAGTTTGTCAGTTCATTCTTGGGATATATGAACTTCTGCCCTGGGGGTCTACCATACAGGTATGATTGCCAACGGGTGTGTTAAACCCCCCCCCCCCCCCCGCCCCCCACCAACACCACCCCCTCCATTTCCCTGAAAAATGCAACCTTCTTTTTCCTAGAAAACACCCACTTTATTCATGGAAAGTACCGCCCGTTAGAAAAGAAAAATGTCTACTTGATATTGAGAACAGCTGCGATTGCGAAACTCGGAAGACTTTTTTTTGGGTCATCACATTCCCCCCAAGAATGCGGTTACCTTCACAAGTAATCACACACACACCCAACACACACACACACACACACACACACACACACACACACTTACATATACACACCTCCTTTTAAACAATCCTCTGAACGCCTATGCTTGATTTAAAGTTGTTTTCAGAATGAAATTGCAACACCTGTTTATGTCACGTGGTCAAAATTCAGGACTGAAATTACCTGAGATCAAAGAAAGAGGATGGAACTGAAACACAGACACGTGTTCGGACGACGGTAAAGGTCTATCTAAAAACAAAACAAAACAAATTAAAAGGAAATTATGGCTTTTCTTTCCACAATCATAGATTGACATTAATATCTGCTAAATCGTGCTGCGGCCTTTTTTCATAGATCCATTGGATTATATTTTCCGTTTAACTTCTCTCATTACCGCCAGTTAACGTATATGTTCCATAATATTAGGCATATTTGACAGGTGAAGTCTACAGGCGATACATATGTGCTGCATTCGGGCATTTAATTTCCATAAACACCAGATGAAAGTGTGACGACACTCAAATATTTACAAATGCAATAAATAAGTTCGTTTGAAGTTTTTTCTTGGGGGTACTTTATTACTGACATAAAGTGAGTGGGCTTTTGTGTCTCTTCCTAATAATTGTTCAGTATTTTGACAATTGGTAAAAGAAGATTAAAGACGATGCATTGTTTGATAAATGGTGAAAACCAGGGGTGACGCCAAAGGAGGACAGAGGGGGCGGCCACCCCCCTAAAAATCTGAAAATCATGGGGGTCTTCATGAAATCCTGACCTTTTTTACATTTTCGCCCCTATTGGTTTTCGCCCTCCCTCTGATTTTACCCCGGCACTGCCCCTGGTGAAACAAAATTTCTAGACATTTATCATGTATTATTACTGACTTGAAAATCACACGCTCTAAAACGCTTCCGTTTTCAAGAATTGATTTTATAAATGAAAATTTCGAGACCTGCAACATTTTCGCCCCAAAATATGTACATATAAATATCTGCTTGCTAATCCTTAAAAACACAATGTGCCATTCTAAATAATTTCCGTAATTTAGATGTTTACAGATGTCTGGCGTGGTGTGCCAGTAACGTACTTTATATTGAAAAAAGATTTAAAAAAATTGATGACAATTTTTTTAACTAGTTTAACCGATTTTTCAAATGTTTCATTTTGATTTTGAGAAATAACAAAATTCACATAGAGTAGTCAAAAATAGAAACAAATCTACATATTTTGTACATATAACCACAAACATAAATTCATATTTCAAGGTGGTTAGGTAAATTAATATATTAACGGATAAATTGATTGATGTTCAATATATATTTCAGTTCAGCTCAGTTCAGTTAATTTCATTTTGCATTTCTCAAACATCACAAAATCGATAAAACAAATTATAAATCAAGGATGTTTTCGTAGAAACATATGAAATACAGAAAGTATTTCACTAAAACATTGTCGATTTCGTACGTGAATAAAAAGAAATGCAGAGACCGCCACCATAAGCTTGAAGCTTGATAATGATGGAGGCCTCAAAACATTATGTACACAAACATACATGTATTGATTATCTACATACATTACCTACACATAACACTAATACATGTAATACTAAACACCTTTCATTATTACAATACCATTAGTCCATTACCTACTAAAGTGGGAAACATATAAGTCACCACATCTATAGGAAGTTAGATGACATTGTTGTCTGTGTGTGTGGGTTGGTCGGTGTGTGTGTGTGTGTGTGTGTGTGTGTGTGTGTGTGTGGTGTGTGTGTGTGTGTGTGTGTGTGTGTGTGTGTGTGTGTGTGTGTGTGTGTGTGTGTGTGTGTGTGTGTGTGTGTGTGTGCATGTGTGTGGTGTGTGTATGTATTTGTGTGTTTGTGTGTGTATGTGTGTAGGGGTGTGTGTGTGCGTATGTGTGTGTGGGTTTGTGTGTATCAATTTTTATGCTATCGTGCACCATAGTTAAAAAGAAAGACAATGAACTCACCATAGAGTATATATTATTTGGATTTAATCACTAATGGAATGGATGTACGAATCAAACTTTACACAATATGTGGTGATACTGGCAGCTCGTATGGCTGCATCCCAAAGAAAATAGACTTACGTTTGTAAATTTATACAGCAGCAGAAATAATTATCTCCAAAGCATCTTTCTAATGCAGTCGTAATGAATTCCAGGCGCGTACTGCTCGTATGTTTACACAAGTGGGAAAATTCCATTTATAAGATCGGAACTGATAATGCACGAAAAGTATGGTGTTCTGCATTACTTTCTTACAATACATGCACATGAAGACACTCCAACTTTCTCTTAAATATCTTCATCACAGCCGGAAAATATAACAACCTAGTTAAACCATTTTCTGACACTACCAATTCGGTTTGTTATACTCCAGAGTTTTTTGTCCAGTGATCTCAGATGTGTATTTCCACACATCCCTTTTTTTCTAGAAATATACAATTATCTCCACCCAGAAGCTGTGAATATTGATTTTGATTGATTTATTTTATACATGTTAAACAAGAAAATGATTAATTGAACAAAATGCAAAATAGTGTGAAGAAAAAAACTGTAAACAATGAACAGAGAACAATAACAATTGTTTCAGGTAAATAATAGATGGTATGACAAAATAAATAAGAGTACAATAAATTCGAAATTGATATTGTCAATATTTGATATATTTCACGATTTCAATCGGAAGATATCATCTTTAGCAAAATTTTGATTTTGATGGCGACCTCAGAAAAGAAATATGACCATAAAGATATTTATAAATCTAAAAAAAGGTGTATTCCACTGGTTATTGCGTGTGTCGGTCTTTCAACTGATGAATGCGCATTGACAGAAGTTCGTCCCCAAATTATCACTAATAACATGCTCGACATATATTAGAAGAGTAATTACTCGGTAATAGGCTTAGAATCTGGAGACATATTTCAATTCAATTTCATTTCATTTATTTTTCACAAACACAAAATTTAGTTAGAATCAAATTTAGTGAAATACAAAAGAAAATCACAATATGACTTTCCTTTAACAATTAGTTATAATGAACATAAATTCCGCAAACATAACAAAATTTGATTTAAAAAAAAAGATTACGCAAATACGGTATGTTTTCATAACACTATTGAAGAAGTTTACGCGTATTGCAAGCTTGAAAATAGACTTCTATAAGAAATTAGATTATGCAGCATTATAATAGCATAATGTAATTTAATAAAAACATACAAACATTAAAACAAGTGTGTTTGACTAAGCGAGGAGACTCAATCAAACAAAAATATTGAATAATGGATATTTTTGGTTTTCAACACGTGATTAACACTACACTTCGTGCTTTTAATCCGCAGTGAAAAAAAACTATCACAGGCAGACTCGGGTGGGTATGGCACCCACGAACTCCTGATTACTAGACATGCGACATAAATACTTGACCACCCAGGAAGCCCGACAGACTGAGTGTTAATATTCATTATTTATCTCCTACGACACGAAAAAATACTTTATTCATTTAAAAAATGTTTACATGAATATTTATTGAACTCATTTTATACAGTAACTATATCTTACTACTATCTTCAAGGTTAATCCAATCGTTATTTTATTCGAATCAAATTTTATTTTAATCAAGGAAAGCAGTATTTACAAAATCTTGAATAAGGATCCTTGCCCTGCCTTGTGCAACAAATTTCGCTCCACTGCAGGAGGAAGGCCTCTTCACCAATTCTCTACTCCTCCCTGTTCTGTACTATTTTCTATCAAGCAATTCCACAGCGTGTTGTTAGGTTATTTCTCCATCTCCTAATCTGTCTCCCTGTATTTCTTCACTCTAAGAAAGAAAATGTTCGTTGTAGAACCATTTTCGTCAAAATAGTGGAACCACCTTAGCAGAACCTTTTGGGGGCTAATGACAACCGTTTGGATCAGCAAAAGGTTCTTGTCAGCACAGTTTTGAACAAATGGTTCTCATGCGAACCTCATATACGTAAAAATGGTTCTGAGAAACACCAAATTTGTTTCTGCTATGGAGACAAAATTGAGAACCTTTCGAGAATCTTTTTTTCTTAGAGTGCATATCAGCACTACAGGGGCGTAGGCTGGTTTGGGCATGGGGAGGTGCACATCTTGCGGAGGTGGAACTAACTTAGTGTTGGGGAGGTGCAAATCTTTGGTAGGTGGAACTAAAGTTGAGAAAATCAGGCGTTTAATGCAGAAAAGGTGGTGAAAATTTCTTTTTGCTTGCCAGGGGCGGAACTCCTTTGGCTCTGCGGGGGGTGCACGTGCACCCAGTGCACCCCCCCCCCCCAGCCTACGCCCTTGCACTACTTGTTCTAATACACACACACAAATCTGCCCATTCTACTTGTACTATTGCAAAACTTCGACTTTTACTTTTACTACTACAAGCTTCTACTGTTGCAATAATAAATGAGTTGAATTTACTTGAAATTCTACTCTCATTTGTAAATTAACATGAAATTGTCATTGTTGAATAAAGTTAATTTATGTGGAACATCTAAATTGATCAGCAAACTGTCAATAAACACACTGCATTTACATTTCAAAAACTTTCAAACCCCGAACTTTAATAAGATGTAAAGTCTACATCAGGTTGCTAATTACTAAATAAAACTGTCCGACCGCAATATTGTGACAATTTTAGCAAACATATTTACGCTACATTATGAAAATATAATAAATTAACCTACCTTTATTCTAGATGTAAAGAGACTATAACCGATTGCTTATTGGTGTGAGGCATGACAGTGTGTGACCGCAATATCGTCGTTTGATGTTCCGTGGTGTAGATATCTAAATTCTTCCGCATAAATAGTGCATAAGGTGAACACACCTCGTCCGATTACTCGCGTTGCAGAGAACGAGGATATAAATCAATAATTGTCTCTGCGGATCAGTTACTTCTCGAGAAAGCACGGTGAAGATGAACACGGATGATGAATTTTAAATCAAGATGTGGGAACTGTATCGCTTATACTTCAGAAAGGCAAAAGGAATAAAAACACAAACATAAAAACTAAAATAGACTGAAGCCAAGTAGATGAAATAATTTCAAAACAGAAGATTTGTCCACCAAACAACTAAACGTACAAAAACTGAAAGCAGAAAAGGAAGGAAGAAAGAACGAGCAAGGAAAAGGAAAGACAGGAGGATAGAAAAAAAACCGGAACGTATTCACGTACAGACAGACAAGTAAACGAGTAAACAAAAACAGAAATAGATGCACACACAAACAGAAATGATCAGCAAATTAATTGACAATCAAACCTACCAAGGAACAGACAAGGAAATAAATCCAAAATAATCCCTTCCAAATAAAGGAAAGCGATCATTATTGCATGGAAGAAACCTATAACAACAGCATCATCAGCACAAGCATCAACAACAAAACTCAAACACATATCATTGGTGGCATTTATAACGTGAGTGTGTTGTCAAAGATGATAAAAATAGAGGGGGGAGGTAGACACTGAAAGATATAAATACGCTTTATTTCAATCGTAGAAACTCTAACAGAAATTAAGTAATTTCATTTATAACTTGATGGAAATGGCGTCTACTCAATTTCTGTAAGGCTTTCTATGCAAAATAAGTGTGAGTTTTAAGTACTGTCCACGACCATCTTGGATACCAATCTACCCATTTTTTTTAAATTGCATCGCAACACGCTGGATCTTTATGACTGAGGGTGTCCGAGGGGCAATGGAAAGGATAATGCTGGAAACCACAAAAGAAAAACAGAATATCAAATGACGAGCTGAGATTGAAAACAGGAGTGCAACATATTTTCATAACCATAAAATTATAGAAATGGAGGTGGGTAGGACACCTAGCCGCCAGGAGGTATGACAACACATGGATAAATAAAATAACAGACTTGACACCGAGAATCCATACAACATAGTTTAAACAGTAGCAGTAGTACTAGTGATGGTGCATGTAGAATAAGTAGCTAGTAGTAGAAGTAATAGTAGTAAGTAGTTGTAAAGTAGTACTGCTAGTACAAGTAGTAGTAGTGGTAGTAGATGTACATGTAGTAGTAGTAATTCGTAGTAGTATAGTAGTAGAAGTAGTACTTGTTGAAGTAGTAGTAGTAGTAGTAGTAGTAGTAGTAGTAGTAAAGTTGTGCTTGTGGCGGTAATAGTAGTATAGTAGTAGTACTATTAGAACTAGTAGTAAAGTAGAAGTAGTAGTAGTAGTAGTAGTAGCAGTAGTACTAGTAGTAGAAGTAGTAGTAGTAATAGTAGTAGTAGTAGTAGTAGTAGTAGTAGTATAAGTAGTTTTGTAGCAGTAGTAGTTTTTGTTGTAGTAGCATTAGTGGTAGCAGTAACAGCAGTAGTATTAGTAAAGTAATTATGATAGTAGGAATCCTTGTTGTAGCTACCACAATATAAGTTATTTATTATTGCAAAAGTACTACCGTTGAGTAGTAAACGTAGTAAAAGTAGCTAGTATTGGTAGTAGTAGTAATTGTAGTAGGTAGTTGTATAGTAGTAGTGCTAGTAGACGTAGTAGTTGGTAGTTGAATTAGTAGTAATAGTAGTAGTAGTAGTAGTAGTAGTAGTAGTAGTAGTAGTAGTAGTAGTGATGGTGGTAGTAGTAGTAAAAGTAGAAGTCGTAGTAGTAGTAGTAGTAGTAGTACTTGTAGTAGTACTTGTAGTAGTACCAGAGTAGTAGTAGTAGTAGTAGTAGTAGCAGTAGTAGTAGAGTAGTAGTAGTAGTAGTAGTAGTAGTAGAGTAGTAGTACAAATAGTTGTAGTACTAGTAGAAGTAATAGTAA
>JZLH01S0184730.1:120304-131292 GCA_001188425.1 Eucidaris tribuloides | reverse complement strand
GTGTGTGTGTGTGTGTGTGTGTGTGTGTGTGTGTGTGTGTGTGTGTGTGTGTGTGTGTGTGTGTGTGTGTGTGTGTGTGTGTGTGTGTGTGTGTGTGTGTGTGTGTGTGTGTGTGTGTGTGTGTGTGTGTGTGTGTGTGTGTGTGTGTGTGACAAAGGCGGGATGTCCGATGAATGCCGGACGTTACGTCACAAAAAAGCTCATCTGGTCGTGGCCGGATATACGTTTGTTGATTTTAATTGAAATATAATAAAACCCTTTACTGCTTAAAACTTGGGGGAAGGGAATGGTTTCATTGTAAGAATTGCTATAAAAAAAATAGCTTTGCTAGACTATAATGAGGTGCATGATTTAGAAAATTGCGCGGGTATATTTTCGTTAACGTGGTACAAAAATAATTTTCTTCTTATGATAGCGCGGGTATATTTTAATTAACGTGTTCGAAAAATGATTTCATTCTGCCAATAAAGGATAGAAACCTGTTTTTCATATCCGATCAAGATTGCTAGATTAAGTGTGGGGTTTATCCTTACGTGACTACATTTACGCCGTACCTCCATATTATTTTTTCATCCTTCTAACCAAATAATCCTGCTCTGGTTTCATCCATCCGCACGTCCTCAACCATCGGGCACGCACTTCCTGTTATTAAAAGCCAACTGACCAATCAGATCAGTTGTTACGGAGACCGTTCGGTTGCATCTTTCTCGTCGTCTGCCCGATACCTACAAGCCACGGATGTACGACCTCGAGCATTTACGAGAGCGTAAATTGCCCATTACCCGATCTCAATTCTATGGAGACACGCGACGCAGGATTTCAAAAACCAGGTGGTCTGAACTCGTGTTGTCGCAAGCAGTAGCGGAAAAGTCATTAGACAATTGAATCTTCAAACGAAATAATTGGCAAAATCATCATTCAAATCTAGTTGGACTGGAAAGTACATTTATTGACGGAAAGTGGTGAATTCAAATAATCGAATATGGCGGGGAGTCATCAGTCTCAAATCTAACAATAATCTGTTTACCTGATTTTTCTTATTTGTAAGTAACCTTGTAGATGTTTCTATTTATTGCGTAAAAGGCATTTAGAATTGCAAAGAGATTTAGCAAATGTGGAAATCTCATTTAGTGATACCACGAATTTTAGGTTCACGCGGCGTACAACCTGATGAAAGGCAATGAGCCAGAGCAGATCGTTTTAGCGTAAAGGTAAGAAAATTAATAGTATACCTCACAAATAAAATTAATTAAAGGTAAAGATTTGATATATTCTTGTGTGATATAGAAAAATAAAGACACGAACCCCTCCAATTGTTTTATTTGTTGTTGTTGCTCCATTTTTACACGTGGGTGCTTCACCCTGAGGGTACGATTCGTATAAACTGTCCAATGTTGATTTTGCGAGCAGTGCGAAAACATTTCGATCCGACAGTGACTTCGGACCAAAAGGTAAATCACCATAACATATCGTTCCTACGTCAATTGCCCAGAGCGATGATTGATAATGTATCTAAACATTGCATGTTTATTGCACTTTACGGCATCCCTTGATGACGATTAGCAAATCCTATCATTGATTAATTCAAATATATTGGTTTAATTCCTAATGATAATTTCTGCCGATTCATGAATATTTCATTTGAATGAAATCGCATGTAGGCGGGTTATGTAAAGAGTATAATGGTGATTAGTAAATCCTCCCATAGATTAATTAAAATATATTGGTTCAATTCACAATAGGCCTATCAATTTCTGCCGAATCATGAATACTCCATTTACAATAAATCTTGCATGGGTTATGTGAAGAGTATGCCAGCAAATAGAGAAAGATTGACACTGACAGAGCATTTATTTCGGTAGTGATCGCAGTCAATTTCTTCGAAATGTCATGGTATGTGCATTTGCCTTTGCTCCCAATCATTGGAGGTGTAATTCGTAGTGTAGCACGAGTACAAATTCTCACGCCAAACTGTCAATTTCAATATTTAGAAGACGCCCTGATGTACAAAAGCTTTTACTTCACAATGTGACAGTTACGGGTTTATTATTGGTCTGCTGGCTAGACCGCGGAACAAAGCAGCAGGCGACGTGATGATGCGATCATCAAAAGAGGCTCTAAAATGCTGGTTTTCGTGATGTTGGGAGGTCGAAGGGGAGGGTGACGATGTGTGATTTGCATGGCATCACTAAGAGAATTAACTTCGAAGACAGACAGGCGAGGTGTGTTCGTGGCCCGAGGCTTTGTGGATGAATTTCAATTTTATATGGAGCGAAATACACTCCTTCATTTCTATCTCCGAATGTTGTAAACGCTAACGCGTAGTCGTATATAATTTATAAGCAGTCGTTATGCGCGTTATCCGCCCCTCTACGTTGTGCTTTAATATGCTATATTAAAATTCCAACCGTAACAAATAACTTCAATAATCTGGAAATGATTTTATGTGACTTTTCCTGCGTAACAGCGCCACAAAGTTTTTTTTTGTGGATCTGAATATGCAATGACTGATGTCGTTAACTAGGCGCTATCGTGCAGTGACCAACACAAAACAAAAAATAACAAAACATACACCAGAAAGATGCGAACAGATAACTTTAAATGTGTTAAGAATAGTCCCGGCTCAGAAGAAAATGAAATAATCTTGCGTAACGATATTCATTTTCGTTCCGTAGACAGAAATATTACATTCTAAGATAAAAAAGAGTCTTAAAATGGTTTGTTTTAGAATCAGTTTAGTGGTACCATTTTCGAATCTCCAGTTTAGGGTGCTTCCTATCACCACTCTGACATAGATATGGTTCTTGATGCTTCAATTAGGGCAAGATGGTTTGAATGATAACCCATTTATGTCAAAATGGTGTTAAATGGTGCCGACACTGTGACAAAATGGAAAACTTCAAGATCCCCTTTTTCTTAAGAGTGTAGAAACAAAATGTAGACACTTAGTTAAATATGACACAAAAGAAAACTCAAGCTACAACGGTCATTTCCTGTGTGTTTGAATTATACATACTCAGCTGGTTGATTTTAATTAGCAGTGCCCTATACTACAAAGATCCGGTAAAACTTTGACCTGTCAAGTATGTGATTTTGCAGCAACCTCCAGATTTGTAAAGGGTCAGAATGCATACTTCATTTGCGAGGAGTGCAGTAGCATTTGATATTGCAATCCTGAAGATTCAAATTATCTGGAGGGGGTGTGCTTATATCATTATTCATTATTGAGTAAAAATTGAAATATGTTTTGTGTGAGATGATAAACGTACAGAATAACCCCACCACTTTGAATTTTTCAATAAAAGCCTATGTCACCCACGTGGTTGCAAATTGGCAACTGCGTCTGACCTGATAGTCCACATACACATGACTTTATTCATACATATGACTTACTATGTCTATTCTCTAGTAAGTAAAGTCTTTTTTTTTTCAGAATGGATGACAAGTATTGCCGAGACATGCCAATAATAAATGTAGTAGAGGAACGCATAAAAAAACCAAAAGATATTAAACATGGCGGTTTTGAATATGCATGTACACATAGACATTGGCTGATCGGAAATAAATTGATTAATATTGATCGCTACAAAACTTACAGTTTGAGATATCTATATATTTCTAGATATGTGTTCATGTCAACGAACAGTTTACGGTGATTTAATGAATAATATATTTTTGGTATAACCATCTAATACCCAGCTAATCAAGGAGATCGGGTAAAAATCCTCAGCACGAAAACAAAATTATATCTTCTTCCACCCTTCCTTCCCCAGCACCACAAAAAACCTTCACGACTTTGTTTTAAGGAAAGTAGGAAAAAATAACCCAACACTGTTTTCATCATTTGAAGTAGAAGTGGGTGGGGCACTGTATCCTTGCTTGTCCCGTCCCACACTCGTAGCTCTGTTGATGACCTCAACTTCTCTGACCCGCCGTCACGCTACGCCTTGTAAGTGCATATGCGCCACCTAGTGCTCGTGACCGGGTGTCGACATACGAATACATCGTACCAATCATCTCCCAAATAAGACATGGGACTTAGTCTTGCTTCCAGACGTTCAGATTAACACATCTTTTATTGATAAGGAAACTTCTATCTTCAGTGAACTTCTTTGACTAAGACTAGGGTCTTGCAAACATCGACTATATAACAGTAAATGTACTTTGAAGGTAGATTAATTTGGAGAATGAGTGTTCTCTGGCGATACAAAAAGTAACATGGTCTGGAAGAGAGACTACATGGTACAATAACTGCATTAGCGCGTGATATTTGATATCAGATTGTGATCGCTCCCTACAATTTTTTCTTTAGAATGACTAAAATTGGATTTATTACAATCATTACTGAAATCCTCACATATTGACACTGCCACATAGAGAACAAAAACTATCGTCAGTGATGTGAAAACATGATTTTCCGGTTTTATTAAACATAATGCAGCTAACAGGGTAATACCTACTTGTGACATTTAATAATCTAAGATGGTGATGATGATAACGGATGGGTAGAAGAGGGTGCTGCTGGGATGATGTAATCTAACTTGAGTCTTCGAGGACGCCACATGACCCGCATGGAGGAATGATCCAAGCGAACCCATGTTGTAAATATTGAAAATATTAGATTAATGTTGTTCCTCCCTTCGTAGCTTTGAGCATTTCTCTTTTTTGCAATGCTTTTTCAGTTTTGTGGAAAGCATTTCCACATTCTATGAAAAATCTTTATGATATTTGAGGCTTCTTTAAAAAAAACACCTTTTTTCCAATAATTAAGGGGTGTGATCATGAAGTCGGTTCTTAACGCTATATATGCATTTTCTTGTTATGTATTTCTCGTACGTGATGTTTCTTTTATTTTCATCATAGGCGCATGGGGACATGCTATTGTGCTGTGTGTTATGTGCTATAAAAGAACTGATTATTGATTATTATTATTATTATTATTATTATTATTATTATTATTATTATTATTATTACAACAACAACAACAACAACAACAACAACAACAACAACTACTACTACTACTACTGCTACTACTGCTACTACTACTACTACTACTACTACTACTACTACTACTACTACTACTACTACTACTACTACTTCTACTACTACTACTACTACTACTGCTACTACTACTACTACTACTACTACTACTACTACTACTACTACTACTGTGTGTGATTTCAGGGGGGGCCAGGGTAAATCTTAGGGTGGGGCGAAATCCGTCGAGAAAACTTTTCCCGCGCCAGCGAGCAAAAATTTGCTCAGTGGGTGGAGGGGGTGGGGGTGCTCGTTTTTACCCAATCAATTCTTTCGGGAATTATCCCGGCCAAATTTAACCCCAGCGACTAAAACTTATCCGTTCATTGCCAAACAGAAAAAAAAAATCTTACGGGAGTCAAATTTTCGAAAAACACTCAAAATTCCCTGCTTTTCATTACTTTGAAAAGAATGGGGGTGCCGCCCCTTTGTGATTTCTTTGTTTTTAGAGATCGTGTATTTAGTGTGTTGAATTCAACAACATATTTACAGTATCAACTTTTATCAAAGCAGACGTTATCGATGATGAGGAAAGTTTTTTTTTCTCATTTTGGATTAAATGTTAGGTATAATTATCGAAGCCTGGTGTTAAGTAATCATAATGGAGCTTGTATTGTCATCACCAATTGTTAGAATGTCCTAAACATACTAAAAGCAAAATAGACACAGACACATCACAGGTACGGAAAACCTTTGGCGTACAAAACACATAAATAACGTCTTACAGCTTATTTCTGAAAGATAAATTGTCCCCTTTTGTGTTTTTTGTGTGTTGAATACAGTGAGAGTCACACCGAATGATAGGCATCCATTTCTACACCACCCAGACATCCAACTACAGGGGGTTAAACGTCCTATTAACTCCGCTTATTCAGGTGATCTAAATAATGCACGCACTTATAAATGGGCATGAGATGATTATCAGTTCCATGCGTAAATCCAGTTAAGTTACATTTTATTTAAATTCATCAAATCAGGCTGGGCCTGATAAAGTCGTGCTATATTGGGCAGCGCGCAGATGAACTCGATGAGACATTCAAATCAATTCAATTCAATCACAGTTTTATTTGATTTCACATATTGCAGCTGTATGCGGCATTGTACATGAAATTGCATTATAAAATTACTTAAAATGTACTGCAACACATCTAAAGTATACAACACAAATCAAGCTATAATTTCATAAAGCTATTACGTACAATAATAATATGCATCACATAAGATAAAACATTACTTGATAATCGATAAAATAAATTTCATTATAATTGAGGATTAAAATATATAACCACAAAGATATACAATAATATATCGCTCATGTATGCATACTCACTCAGGTAAAGACACACACGCACGCACACACACACACACACACACACACACACACACACACACACACACACACACACACACACACACACACACACACACACACACACACACACACACACACACACACACACACACACACACACACACACACACACACACACACACACACACACACACACACACACACACACACACACACACACACACACACACACACACACACACACACACAAACACACAAACACACACACTCATATTTCACCACTGTTTGCGGATTGCCACATTACGGTCACGAGTGTGATAGTATCTCGTTATTAATGGTTAGCAAAATGTTCGTCGCAATTACGCTAAACTATTAAACGATCCTCAAAGGGCCGCATCCAGGCCTATCAGGCTATCACATTTCAATGCCGAAAAAAACAATGTGAGCATGTAATCCTGTTGATTGTGTTTCTCGCTCTATTGAACTTCGCGTGGGGATGAGCGAATCTCTTTGAGATAACTTTCACGATTCGACTTAATTGAGCGTGCTAGAAATAATTTATTATCTTTACGTCATTACATTACCGCAGAGAGCTATTAAAATAACGGTCATTCGAAACGTGATATCGCCCAACACAATTCTAACATGTTTCCTTGTTCTAATCTAGATTGTTCAAGTTTCTCAACCATATAAATAATGTCAATTGAGAATATTATCAGAGGAATAGTTAGGGAAAATTATAAGAATGAAGATGACTTACTGTGACGCGCGGACGTGGAAGAATGAGAAGGGAGGGAATACTGAATTTAATGACTATGTTTTAAGCTTCCCTGGACCGTTAAAGGTAAATGACACTTAAGGTAAAACTGTTCTAAAATCAAGTAAACTATGCAAGGATTCTGCTGTGAAAATTTTGTAGTCAATAGTTGACTCATTTAAAAATTACTCCCATTAGTATGCCTTGTGGCAGACAAATTTGTTGTGTAACTTTCCATTGGATTGATTTCTCTCGGGGATTGAGAGAAATTAAGTGCTGGCATGTACATGCTTAATTCTCGTTAGGTTAACAAATTCAAGATAAATCCTTCCAGCTAGAAGATACACCCCATCTAGTGTATCTTTGGTATGTCTTTCAACCAGTTTGGTTGGAGAGGCATTTTCTATTTTCCTCAATCTTGTCCCTGCCCTTTGAATTCCGTTGGTGAAGGCACTGTTCAACCAAAATGAAAATGACATCCACTTTGTCATAGTGTAGTGGCTACTCTACAAGTGGAAAACGATTTTCTCACTACATGCACGAGCTGTTGCATTATATTATTTAAGTTATTGGTGTCTCATTGGTATCATTTGAGTCAAGAGAGAACAGTATACCCCCCTGTATACCCCTGAATTAATAGTAGACCTTTAAAATTCGTAAACTGTTGTACATGAGAGAAAGTACACGCAATGCTTGTGAGACTGCAAAATTATGAAGTATATGTTAAGGATAAAAACACATGTTTCCTCATCAGAAAATCCTGGTTACAGTATGGGCACAGTATGTTCAAACTTCAAAGTATATTCACACTATGTTCACACATATGATATATTTAGAGTTATAAGTAGAAGACAAGCGTGTGAAAACGATTTGCAAGAGTATGATGACCCTTGTGATTAAAATAACGTTGAGTACATCATCAGGTACAGCATACGTTGTGATCACAATTATACACAGGTGTATATAATGGCGGCAAAGAGGCAATTCAGTCCCCACCATCGTGAATAAATAAATCATTTTTGTTTTTTGTGGACTTTCCATTTCCACCAACTTTTTGAGACATTTTTGGGGAGGTTCTTTTTGTTGTACATTACATGCAAATCCATTTTCATTTTTGAAAGTTCGCTTATGTTGTCACTCGCTCACCCCCCCACCTCCATAAGATACTTACTTATTATCATTGGCTGATTGTCATCAGCAGACAGACTACCTGCTTATAGGTGAAACTGTTTCAAGACACCTTTTGGTTGTTCATTATTCATGAATGTTTACCTCATGGCTTGTGGCCAGTGTTACTTTGGTAATGTTAGGAGATACATCTACTACGCATCTGCGTTTTTATAAATTGTTAGGATTGCGCACATCTCACATTTCCTGACCAGTGTATAATCGAACTTTCTTCGAGGACATTGATCAAATTCGAATCATTGAGATGTCGAAGGAAGAAGTAGCAAGGTCAGTAGAAACCTGGAGTGTACTTTATTTCGTTCAGAGTATCGAGCGCATCGAGACAAATAGCACGTTGGTGGTAATACGGCCAACACGGAAAGTAGGGCAAAGTGTTCCGTTTTGGATGACCCTGTACTTTATGATACAAGTGAGGATTCGTCAAATATTTCTCAGCTTTACCATAAACCTATATGCGTAACCTCTATTGGAGGCAAAACTATGATGCATGTTACAAGCCGAACAGGTATCATGAGCCAATCAAGAGAGCTGGGCATTACAAGCGGTAGTTGTTTTCTTAAAAAGTACGGGTATCGTAACACATCTTACTCCTTTGCTCACTAATGTTCCTTCTATGCACAATCGTACAATTAAATTGAACAATCGTAATAAATATTTTACTCCTTCACCTTTGTACAGGAGACACTAAACAAATAGCTAGTGTGCTTAAGTAACAAGTACAGAAAACAAATTATTGCATAGCCGGCCATAAAGGAAAGCAAAATAAAAAAGAAATGAAAAGAACCATTGCCATTATTATCCCCTCAGAATAAATTCAGCGTATAAAGGTTTAATGAACAAAATTAATGAATTTACTTACTCAAGGGGCGGTGACTGCTCTATACATCATAGCCCAAGCATGAACAAACAAACAAACACCCCCCCCGAAAAACTGTGGTATGTTTCCTTTGCCATGGAACGAAATTCAATGTTACAAGAAAAAAAATCCAATAAAAACAAGAATGTCCGTATTGGTTGATCAGTTTTTGTTGTACAATTGTTTTTGCGAAACAATGTCAGCATTTTTTTTATCCATAGACTCAATCTAGAGCTATCTATTTGGCCCTAACCGCTGTCAAATGACTCTAACCAAGTGTCACAGACATGATCCTGGATTTATTACCAACCCAAACTAATCAATCTTGGTATCATTTTCCTTTGGAAAAGATTTTCCATCTTCTGGTATCGTTGATTCTCTGTTCTCCATTTTCGCGCTGTATGATTGAAATATTACGATGACATGCACCCGATGATCAAAGTTTAACCTCCGAAGAGCCAAAAGGTTGATGAAATTGTTCAGACAAAAATAATGTTGGAAGGAGATTGTGAAAATGGGGTTTTATCAGAGTAGTAATGGATTTTAGAGATGCTTGCGCAACATTTTTAATATGACACTTCAAAAGCCATCCGAAAAAAAGGAGAAGATCTAGGGGGTATTGGCACAGACATGGTGATAATATGGGTAAATTCAGACTGCTAGTTCTGATATAGTGTACAACGAACATAACGTTAATCGTGGCGGACAAGTGGCAACCTGTCAGTATATTTGAATAGAATGGCGCCCAGAAGCGAGTGCGGCATTTGTTTGTTCCTACGCACCCTCTCCGCTCATTTCCGCCCCGAGAAGTCACATGTATGTAACCAAGTGGAAAATGTGAATCAAGCTTCGTAGCAAAAATGACACTTCTATAACAACCCTTCACTCCTATACATTATACATTAAGTTTACATGCACATGTCAAACCTCAAAACATGCCTTTGATATAATCGTTAAGGAAAAGCATTGTGGTTACAGGCGTTACTGAAACTCTTCATAATTATCTTCCTCGTCTAACGTGATGGGCTACCAACATTTCTATTTATATGTCATCTTTTTTCCTCTGGTGTTGGACACGGTATTAATTCAGAATCAACTGTGAGTTTTAGTTTAGTATACATAAGTCAAGATTTCTTTATTCAGTTTGTATTTGACTTTTTAAAATTTGATTTGATTTCATTTTATTTCCTCTTGTCTAATTCTATTGTATTTCATCGATTTCCATTTATTTCATTTTATCATGTTGTCGATGGGAACAGATTGTTTCAGAGCACAGATTTCAGGTTTGTGAAGATAAACATCTGCGTGCGATTGGTCTTTGCACCTTTTGTTTGATGAGGGACACCGTTTTGTGAACATTTCAAGTTAGATGTTAGATTACATTTTGGCACATCGCCCTAACCATTTTGAAAGAAAATAGTATTTGACCATAATATGGAATTAATTAAGGATGTGTTTTTGGATCACATCCTCTCAAAGAACTCATTGCAGAAATGACCTTAAATCAAATGCAGGGCGGATATCATGTATTTTAATTTATTCCTTGTCATTTTTTTACATTTCTCAAAAATCAAAAGCGAAATATTACACTTCAGAGTAAAGGTTGAAGGAATTTGAACACAATGTGAAATGGTAGCCACAGGGTTAAAGTATTTCGCAAAAAGTTCTACAGGGGAGACACATAATATTTCCAAGGCAACCATGGTTAAGCAAAATCTAATTTAATTAGGAGGAAAAACATGTTTGTCGTAGTGAATGAGGCGTTTTGGTAAGGTCACCAAATGAAAACATTTACTGTATCTGTAATAACCTTTTATCAGATTATGTCTTATATTTAC
>JZLH01S0184730.1:108502-120254 GCA_001188425.1 Eucidaris tribuloides | reverse complement strand
TTATTTTCAATACCGCCATAAGGAAAGCAAAATAAAAAATAAATGAAAAGAACAATTGCCATTATTATCCCCTCAGAATAAATTCAGCGTATAAAGGTTTAATGAACAAAATTGATGAATGTACTTACTCAAGGGGCGGTGGCTGCTCTATACGTCGTAGCCCAAGCATGAACAAACAAACAAACAAACACCCCCCCCCGAAAAACTGTGGTATGTTTCCTTTGCCATGGAACGAAATTCAATGTTTACAAGAAAAAAAATCCAAAAAAATCAAGAATGCCCGAATTAGTTGATCAGTTTTTGTTCTACAATTGTTTTTTGCGAAACAATATCAGCATTTTTTTATCCATAGACTCAATCTAGAACTATCTGTTTGGCCCTAACCGCTGTCAAATGACTGTAATCAGGTGTCACAGACATGATCCTGGAACTATTACCAACCCAAACTAATCAATCTTGGTATCATTTTCCTTTGGAAAAGATTTTCCATCTTCTGGTATCGTTGATTCTCTGTTCTCCATTTTCGCGCTGTATGATTGAAATATTACGATGACATACACCCGATGATCAAAGTTTAACCTCCGAAGAGCCTAAGGTTGATGAAACAAAAATAATGCTTGGGTGGAGATTGTGAAAATGGGGTTTATCAGAGTAGTAATGGATTTTAGAGATGCTTGCGCAATATTTTCAATATGACGCTTCAAAAGCCATCCGAAAAAAGGAGAAGATCTAGGGGGTATTGGCACAGACATGGTGATAATATGGGTAAATTCAGACTGCCAGTTCTGATATAGTGTACAACGAACATAACGTTAATCGTGGCGGACAAGTGGCAACCTGTCAGTATATTTGAATAGAATGGCGCCCAGAAGCGAGTGCGGCATTTGTTTGTTCCTACGCACCCTCTCCCCTCATTTCCGCCCCGAGAAGTCACATGTATGTAACCAAGTGGAAAATGTGAATCAAGCTTCGTGGCAAAAATGGCACTTCTATAATAACCCTTCACTCCTATACATTAAGTTTACATGTACATGTCAAACCTCAAAACATGCCTTTGATATAATCGTTAGGGAAAAGCATTGTGGTTACAGGCGTTACTGAAACTCTTCATAATTATCTTCCTCGTCTAACGTAATGGGTTACTAACATCTTTTTTTTATATGTCATCTTTTTTCCTCTGGTGTTGGACATGGTATTAATTCATAATCAACTGTGAGTTTTAGTTTAGTATACACAAGTCAAGATATCTTTATTCAGTTTGTATTTGACTTTTTAAAATTTAATTTGATTTCATTTTATTTCCTCTTGTCTAATTTTATTGTATTTAATCGATTTCCATTTATTTCATTTCATCATGTTGTCGATGGGAACAAATTGTTTTAAAGCACAGATTTCAGGTTTGTGAAGATAAACATCTGCGTGCGATTGGTCTTTGCACTTTTTGCTTGATGAGGGACACCGTTTTGTAAACATTTCAAGTTAGATGTTAGACTACATTTTGGCACATCACCCTAACCCTTTTGAAAGAAAATAGAACTTGACCATAATATAGAATTAATTAAGGATGCGTTTTTGGATCACATCCTCTCAAAGAACTGCAAGGCGGATATCATGTATTTTAATTTATTCCCTGTCATTTTTGTTACATTTCTCAAAAATCAAAAGCGAAATATTACACTTCAGAGTAAAGGTTGAAGGAATTTGAACGTAATGTGAAATGGTAGCCACAGGGTTAAAATATTTCGCAACAAATTCTACAGGGAAGACACATAATATTTCCAAGGCAACCATGGTTAAGCAAAATCTAATTTAATTAGGAGGAAAAACATGTTTGTCGTAGTGAATCAGGCGTTTTGGTGAGGTCACCAAATGAAAACATTTACTGTATCTGTAATAACCTTTTATCAGATTATGTCTTATATTTACTGGAAAAGTCATGTCTTATTTGAATTTCTAAAGAGGGCCAAAATTCATGACCCTGAAGTCAACCTTAATATGGGGCTTACATGATATAACAAAAACATGTTTTCTTGCCAAACTTTGCCAAATTATGTACAAATTATTTTACGAAACTGAATGAGCGTTATGATTATTTCCAAATATAAACAGTTGCTAAATGTCACGGTATTATGCAAATATAAGATTACTTATGGTTTCTTCATCGTAATGTTGACATTTCCCAGTTGTAACTTCGGAAAACATAATGTACGAAGTGTCATAACACGACACCTAACTTTGATTACATAAAACATAAAATGGACTGTTAACTTAACTTCCATTGTGAGGCAAATACAAATATCATTTAAAAGTACTTTAAAGGCAGTGGATCTCATTTGCAAACATCCCCGCAGACCAGGAAAAGATAACCCATGCCCTTAGACTATTGATGAAGGGCATGTCTGTGAAATCTGGGGGTCAGTGATTGCCTAGAATTTGAAAAATGCAAAAGATAAACAATAGCCGTTTAATGTACGTTCTATGGCAGGAATTTTTTTCTCGCGAGAAAAAATTCAAATCCGAGTCTAACGGTCACTATAATTCCACTACAACTGAGTTTCTAGGTCCTATATTTTGCTACAGGTTCCCAGATGGCATTTTCTTCTAAATGCCATTGTATTTACACAATGTCAATTTTTAGGCATGCAAAAGTGATCCCCTGTCTTTACACACTTCATGTACTCTTACTGGGTGAAGATAAGACACTGTAAAAACTACGGTGTCAAAAACAACATCTGTCGGTGTTTCGAGAGGACCGCGCCCGGCAGGTGTTAACAATACACCATGGAGTTTGAATTTAACATTAATATTGTTGATATAACAAGCAGAATGTGCTGTAATAACACCAATGGGAGCTGTATTAACACCATAATTTTAACGCTGGTGTGAAATGCTTGGTGCGGTCCTCTCACAACACCGACTAGTGTACCACTGTTTTGCAGTGTGTTGGTGTTAATATAACACAATGGTGAGGTCACATTGGAAGTGCACCATTGGGTAAACAAGAATGACAATTCATTATATTGGTCGTAGAGTATATTGCTTTAATACCATTTTAGTTTGTATTTTGTTCTGTTCTTTTTTGTTTTCCAGCGAGAAAACATCCGCATACACATGTTGATACGTCATGGACGGATCAAACATTCTGCTAGAGTTTGAACGAATTCATTACAATGCACGCGCGCATGTAACACGTATTTTGCATCGTACGTGCGTGAAGGTTGGTCTCAATGCACGCCATACAACAGGCAATTTGTGTACAATCTACATTATGCATTTGTTTTGGGCATTTTAAGAGGTGTCACGCCTAATGTCAAATGATTATTCACTCCATTGGGATGTCTTTCAGTACGTGCTTTGCATACATTTTATCCTTAGATATAATACCAATATGACTGTGATGATGATTAAAAATGGGTAAATTGGCTATATGAGTGTGCCTGGAGGCGGGTAGCGATGGAGGACTATACAGCAATGCAAACATCAAATAATAAATCCCTAAATATTTAACGGATGAAATTATAAAAAATCTCAAATCAGTAGGATAAGACAGATATGCTCGTAAACATGTCTACGCCTTTATCACACCTGTTCTATTCTACCTCACTTCATTGAAAGCTTGTTGACGAACTCATGAGATCTATAAAATCATCCTCTGGGTAAACCAAACACTCAGAACTTCATCCCCATGCATTCTGTTTACGAGGGACACATAATTCATGTTAGCCTCGTTGTAAAAGATCCCCAAATACGTACCCTTGGCGCATCTGGAATAAAACACTGTTAGAGAGAACGTGCTTTTGGTACACTGGTGAAAATGATCTCACAGTTTTGTAACAACAATTTCTTTTCACAAACACTCTCAAAACTACCTTTTTTGTAACTGTGATTTTAATTGAATTAGGACGTTTATAGATGCTCTCAGTATGAATCTGTATATATGTTCGTTGTATGTATCTTTGTACTAGTCTGAATTTTAGACTCCGCAGACAGGTCTGGCTGTTGATTCCAGAATAATGGTCTGGCAGTCAGACTATCTTTGTTAAAGCGTTATTAACATCGATCATGAAGTTAAGTTTGCTACATGTGCGAGTTAAAAAAAAAGATCAAATCCCAAATTAAACTTGCAAAATTTATTGTAACTTTGGAAAAATATTCTCAAAATGTGTTATAATACAACTAAAAAGAAGGGTATACATCAATGTTCTCTGCAACTTTCTTTACACGACAATATTCTCATTCGGTATACGCTAAAATTTAAAGCAGTTGAAATTGGAAATAATTCTTGACACAATAACAGTTTTTAAACAGATATAAATGACTTTGCTTACACCCAGGGTTGACACTCAAAATTTTAATTTACCCCTACCACGCATGCGCATTTCCCCCTACACTCTAAGAACGGCTGCTTTTCCCCACGAATATCAATTCCCCCCTACAAGAGTATTTTCCCGTAATTATCTGAATTAAGAAAGTACGTACTATGCATCATAGATACTGCGACATGCGGCCATTACGGTTTGGTGTAATTATACAGTTTCTGCGCTACAGAAGAAACAACTACCTTGGCAATGAATTAACCCGAATAATGTCTACAGACGTAAATGGATTCTTTGAAACCAATTGAGGATTTAAGAAAAATTTTCCTTTTTTTATTTTTCAGAATAGTTTGACCTGTCATCAAACCACGCCTTCTTCCCCCTCCAGAAGGTCATTTTTCCCGTAAAGGTTTCCCCTACTACCTACGGTTGGCTAAAATCAGGTTAGGTAGGGGCTTTCCCCTACGAGTTTCCTCCTTGGTTGCACCTGTTGTTCAACATCCCACTACAGGTGGAATCCGATTAATACCAGGATGACATGAGATGGATGTCAGGTGGAGAGGGCGTCACTTGAAGCTTGTCGTCATCAAACGCGTAAAAGTGGCAAATAATTAAAGGAAAAGAGGAACACACCGTCCAAAACCAAAGGAAAGGTCCTCACAGGTCACAGTGTGTTTTTGACAGGTAGGTCATCAGAATACTATTAATTGATT
Source organism: Eucidaris tribuloides (assembly GCA_001188425.1). Classification (NCBI taxonomy): domain Eukaryota; kingdom Metazoa; phylum Echinodermata; class Echinoidea; order Cidaroida; family Cidaridae; genus Eucidaris; species Eucidaris tribuloides. The sequence goes on along the minus strand of JZLH01S0184730.1, from coordinate 115,225 downwards.
ACTGTCACACACTGCTCGATATAATTTTCTTTGAAAACGGCTATTTTAAAAATGTGAAACAAGTATGCTGTATAAACAAATATCACAATTAAACTGCCAACCCGTAGCTGTAGGCAAAATACGTCGTCTAGCCGGTATGGGACGTGATGGCTGTGTAAACTCCATGTTATGAAAGTCCTTCTGCCGGACAGATTATAGTAAGACAGTAGGAGGAGTTGAATACCATACACAGCTGCTAAAATGTCCACTCTTGAGATACTATTTAACTGTACAAAATGTTGATAAAATTTGCGTGCCTAAAAATATTATTGTGTTCAAATACACTGGGTATTAAAAAAAATAAAAACAACAAATAGCCAAGTGTTGAAACTAGAAAGTATGATTTGTTGCAATTATACGACAGTTAGTTCTCAAGTTTAATTATTGTAAAGCCTTCAACAAATTAGCTAATATACCTCCAGACTCTTGCACCATACATTTATGAACATGTAAAATCTTATGCCGTTAGTCTCATGCAAATTTACATGTATAATCTACCAATAGATTAAAATTGGATTCGTGCAACTGAACTCATCATGTACAAAAAAAACCCTCTTTCTTGTTGCGTGATCAATGGCCTAAATTGTGATTTATCACGTGACTAACTCTTGACCAATCCCACAGCAAGAATCTTAGTATGTATAATATAAACGTCAACAAGTTAATTGCACCAAACACCGTTGAGCGGCTAAAGTTGTCTATCACGAGGTCCTCTTGAACAGGAACATTCCTATGAGACGAACTGATATTTTATTAACATTATTAAGAAATGTAAACATATGAAAGAAATATGGGAAAAAATGTATTCCCCTCTCTTTCTACTACGGTTACAAAATATTGCCACTGTTTTATATTGCATGGATTAGTGCAGCATGGCTTGTGGTGCTGTCGAAAAATAGAGTTTACATGATATTATTGTTTTGATTTTGTATAATCGAACACATACACAAAAATGATTGTAAACTAAGATGGATGTTACGTTTGATGGGTGGAGCTCCTTATAGTCAACACAACGCTGTGGCATCTGCCTCCCCAACCCTGGGCATGAACGATAAGGGTTCACATTTAGGCTATGTTCTAACAATGCATTGTGCGCTCGATGTCTCACGGACAGTGAAAACAAAGCAGTACCTGGATGCCTCAATTCACATTAGACTGACGTCTGGAATACATCGCTACACATCAGAATGACAACTGCGAAATTTCCACACACAAAGAGAAACGATTCGATGTATTACGCAAAATAAATGATTAAAAATGATTCAATAATAACATGAATATGTCATAATGAACAACGCGGTGGAATGCTTCATGTACAGCATTGATGAATATATCAAAGTAATGAATTTAAGGAAGCAATCACTCAAATAATAGGAATTTCACTTGTGAAAGACGCAGTCGTAGTAAATACATTGAGTAGACTTTGAATGGTACTTATCAGTACTGGATCACAATATAGGGTTGCAAATTAGCAACCTATACCAAAATGTGCAGTACGTGCTCTTGTTATAATTATAAATTTAATTCGCGAAGGGCACATCTTAACCTACGTATAGCACAGAAGGGAAGGGTTAAGCACAATTACCATCAACATAATTTTGTCTCTTGATCTTTGTTGAAATACATTACTCTCGCAACTCAATACTGTGAATATGAATTGAAATAACTCGAACGTAACCCAAACGTTTTTGTTCTACAGTAATGCAAATTTTTGGGTATTAATGTTACTTTGACGTTCTTAAAATATGGGTTTGAATTTCAACACACTAATATCAGAAGTTTTCATTATCGTGATAATAACTGATTATGATGTTAAAACAAAACAAATACAATTATGAAATTAAGAGATCTTTAGAGATCTGTGGACTTTTTGTCCCTTACACACTGGAATATTGTTTTGTGTTTCTTTATGGAACGCATCCAAAGGACCAATTCTATTTTATTTACTCATGAGATTGATCAACAATGGGGGGGGGGGGGTTAGTGACTATTTTTTGGAGGGGGGCCTCAAATGTCTTGGGTCATATTTTCTGCAGGGGGGGGGGTTCTTTTGGTACATGGTCCCCTCCCAGATCAGCTGACAAGCAAAAAAAAAACTCCCTTCTTCCGTCGGTCGGGGGGGGGGGTCATCTGCCACCCTGAGGTACGCTAGTGCATTGAGGTTATATGAATTCCCCATGCCACATGCCATGACATCAATTACATCATTTACCTTACAAGTACCAACATTTATCATTTACTTAACCCCAAAGTCGCGTCACACATATTGAGAAAGATTGTGAGTTTCTTACTTTCTATCTTTCATTTCATTGCGAGCGAGAACTTTCTACTCGTTACTGGGTCCTCGGTACAAACATATTATGTGTAATATGTGCCCCTTAGCCGGGCGACACAGACACAAACACGAATACACACACACAAACAAACAGACACACAACCACACATAGCCATACGAACACAAACACAAAAACACATCGTCAAAAAACCTATTGATCTGTTGTTGCTTCGACAAGATATTGTACTTCACACGCTTGACAGAATAATGGCTATCTGGGCCTGATATTGTTGTCTTTACGTCATAAAGCACATACATACCATCACATACGCATACACACAAACACACACAAACACACACAAATACACACACACACCATCACACACGTACTAACACACACCTACACACACACACACATACACACACACACGCAAAACACACACACACAACACACACAACACATACACACCATCACATACGCATACACACACAAATACAAATACACACACACCTTCACACACCTACAAATACACACCTACACACACCTACCTACACACACACACACACACACACACACACACACACACACACACACACACACACACACACACACACACACACACACACACACACACACACACACACACACACACACACACACACACACAGCACACACACACACACACACAAATACACACACACACCATCACACACGTACTAACACACACCTACACACACACACACACACACACACACACACACACACACACACACACACACACACACACACACACACACACACACACACACACACACACACACACACACACACACACACACACACACACACACACACACACACACACACACACACACACACACACACACACACACACACACACACACACACACACACACACACACACACACACACACACACACACACACACACACACACACACACACACAAACGCGGAAACTAATCTCTCCAACAGAGAACCATTCACCTTGAACACAACGTTTTTCACTTGCGTGCACGCCTGAAATAAAGCATGAGGTTTAAGAGGTAATTACATACATAATGAATGTATGTGATTGATCGGACGAGAATTTGCGGGCAACTGATGCGATTTATGTTTTGCCGATCGGCCCGACGTTGACACCTTTGACGATATACGGCCGTTTATGAAGTCACTTTGGTTAAAATTAATGATGAATATCACGCGATGCAAATCGATGCATTGCGGCACGTGTTATTAAAAATTCTGATCTTACTCTGCATTGTACCTATAGAAAGAAAACCTAACACCTTGTGTGCTAACGGCACACCTGCTCGCCCACGTGTAACCTCGCCGAGAAGACAATCAGTTTCATACCAGTTAATTCCACAGACAAACGTCACTGAAATTACTATCAATTAAATTTGACGTAAAATGAAGACACATCGAACAAACCAAATGAGATAAACATTCTTGTCTCGTAAACATATGTAAAATATCATACTTTTTGACAGGTTATGCACATAACTATAAAACAAAGCAGTCTCTGATTAAGCACCTGGATTTTAGCCCAGCAACCAAAATGGTTAAGGCATGAATATGTTGATTCCATAGATTCTTATTCTTTGAGTAACATCATCCCAGCCGACGTTATTTGGCAATTTTATGGTTTCTCTTTCCCACTTTTTGGTTCATACCAATCTGTGCCTCATCATCTGTTCATCCACAGGGTCTTTGATTTCATTCGAATATTGATGAGACTTAGAAAAGTTTTGATTAACTTGTACCAAACATGGAAAGAAATGATATTGTTGCGTCGCGGGAAATTATAGAAGCCAAATATATTTCGTTGTATGATTTTAAATTCTTCACCTCAGATAGTACAAGGAAAGTACAAGAATGTATTGCTTAACACATCAAATCAATATTGATCTCGAAATATCTCGGGCTGGCTGCATGGAAGGCAGGTGTGATAACTAATCTAACCGTGATCAATTGGTCACCGGGAAATATCAGGATCAAGAGCGTTGAACATACCTCTGGAATCAAACTAAAGTTGAAATATTACGAGCATTAACACCAGCTAGGATATATTTCTATGTTGAATAGAAAACGCAATTGTGTTTCCTATCATGAAAACCAAAGTATGCGACCATGATAGAAAATGGGCCCGAAAATATTTTTGCCTGTCATAGCAATTGTTGATTGATTATACATAATGGAAACGTTTGCTAGTAAAACATTGCCAGCTAAACTATATTTCATTTTAATCCCGTTATTTCCTTTTAAGAAAAGTCGATTTTCATGCAGTGCATATAACTAATAAGATGAGTCTCTAATGACATTAATATTATTGCACTTATCTGCTTATCACTGGGATAAAGTTTGAGCCTACACTAATATGTGTAAACTGTATATTAACAAAATCAGATAAAAAACCCCAAAATGATGGATTAATAAGGAAGACCCTTTTCTAAAGCAAAATTGATAAAATTGATTCTTCAACAAATTATTATTTTTTTTTACTGTTGATTCGAACCTACTGATTGAATAAAATGTTTAATTCTGTATTACTTTCTTTCCTTTAACAAAGTGTAGTTATCATCTACGGTGTGTATTTCAGGGTAGTAGAGGAATTTTCCTTCTGATGTTGTGTTCAAGGCATATTTATTGTTTTTACTCGTAATTAGAACCTGCTGATCAAATATATTGTGTAATTCTGTAATTATTTCTTCACTTTAAGAACGTGTAGTAATCGTCTACCGTATGTTTTTCAGGGTATAGTTGAGGAATTTCCCTTTCGATGTTGTGTTCATGGCACATAATCATACATTTCAATTATGTAATTAGCATAAAGGGAATAATTAACCATAAAAGGATCAATTAATCTGAGCTAAATTGGAACACATATTTTAATCTACACGTTTGGTAACGCAGGGAAAGAATGGTTATTACCGTCTTTTATCGGATGTTGTATCGCTTCAGCGGTCTATAGTATTGATGTACCATTCTGAAATTGACCACGGCATTCGCCGGATATAAGATCTCGCCTGCATGGTCAATTTTCCGCCATATTAGCCCTCAGTTCGCCTGAATTGATGACGGAATACATAAATATACACAGTACAATCAGCCAAGGGTATATATACTCTCACTGAACCCAGCAACTGTCAATGTTACGCTTAAACCAATGTACCTTTTGCCGAATAATTTGCCCTCATTTTTTTGTATAATCGTTACCGATTTGGGGTGTTCGCCCAAATACACCAACCCGCATGACTCATATTAGGTTTCCTTGTGATATGACCAAGTGGAAGTTGTATGAAATCTGTAAAAGCGTGATAATCCGTCTTCCGTTATACCTTTACCTCGTATCGGTTGGCCGTCAGCCATCAGCCATGGTTTGTTAAGGATGAGGCAATCGCATCAGTAATTTACATGGTTCATCACCCCGCTTCTTCAATTATCCAGGTGCGCGTTAGGACTGGATGGGTTAAAGGTATTGTTGAAGAACTTGAAAAATAATACAGGTTTGAAACAAAATATGTTTATTACTCTTTGGTATTCTGAAAATCTCAGTTTGGTTCAGAACACTAGCTATGTATTGCTGTTACAATACTGCGGATATTGCAACGCCAAGCCAGAGACAGACATTGTACATGTTTCAAACCATGCATGAATTCCTAAAAGTGAAAACACTATGAGTGACCGATTTGAGCATACAGATTTGATAATTATAGACTCTAATGTAAGGCTAAACCATTCAACAGCTGTGTTTTATCAGTGTATTTTTCATTCGTAGATACCTTGATCGTGACGGCACATAATTGTCATAACGTTTATATTCTTGGCTATTTATATATTTATTTTAACTTTATGCACTCAATATCCTAATTAAAAATGACCATAGTTTAAAATGAATGTGAGCTGCATACTTTCCATGCTCCAATTGTCTTTGACGATCGTCTTAAACTAAAAATGAAACCCTAAAACAGTGTCCTCAAAGAAATGATTATGTAGTACTTTGAAATAGGTCTTTGGATAGGTTTTTGGGTATGTAAAATTTAATACAATCAATTGTTATTCTTTTGCTTGTTTCATGATTTAAGAATATTTTTGCAATTACACCAATTCCCATACTTACTGCCATCATCACTTATCTGAAATTATTTCTATTTCAATTGAAATTCAAATTTCACGTTTATACCAATTCTGAACTTTACGTTTAATATGAGCAGTATTCTTAGAGAATGGTTTATGCCAATTCTACTCGTGTAATAGCTATTGAATTTTAAGTGTTAAGTTTGATTTGGAAGGTTACATAATAGTAATAACTTTGTAGCGCATGTGGATATATTTTTGTATAATGCTAAGTTATGTTTATGTGTGTAAACTGTGGGGGTATTTAAT
>JZLH01S0184730.1:76164-87293 GCA_001188425.1 Eucidaris tribuloides | reverse complement strand
AAAATAGACCTACACGTCTTTTTGCAGGGGTGCTTTACAAATTTCTGGGGGTGCTTCAGCACCCCCAGCACCCCCGCTTCCCAGGGCCATGCAAAAGAGACACCCGGCCTTGAAAATGCGACTGAACCCCAACGAATAGAGTAAGCTGGAGGAAGCTGACCACTGCATTGGTGGGACGAGGAAAGTCTCGCTAAGTTCAAGTAAGTAAGAATTCTAATGCAATTTTTGGCATTATAAAGAAAGCATTAAAAAAAAACATTTTTTATGGAGAGTGGTATTTCATGTTGATTTCGATCGAACGTTATATTCTTCTCTTTTATAAGAAGGACATATAGAATGTATTTCAATTAAAAAAAAAAATCGACGTGGATTTCAATACCTTACCGCATGGCATGGATCTCGGATACGTGTCATGGATGAAGAAGTGAGATACCTACATAGTCTTGGAACAAAAAAAACACACAGTAAAAACGCGGAATATCCTTGGTAAAACCATCAACAGTTGCTCGTATTTCAACCAGCCAATTTACAGGTGCAGATGTTATAGTTTGGTGTCCGGCCGAGTTCGGATGCAGAGCCATGATACAAAACGAGTTTCCGTCCATTTAGAGCTTATTGATTACACATTGAACTGATGGATAGCGAAGTAAGAAACGTTGGAGTGATTTGGTTTCGTCGAGTGGTGTATCCTTTCAAGATCGCCGAACAGTGTTCATGGCCTGTTGGAAGGCCTATGCGTTGACTATCGTGTCAACTTACTGCAGTCACATGTTGGCACTTTGGCTAAGATTTTGTTTAACACTTTCAGTACCTTTGCAACAAACCTCCATAGACTTTGCATGTTGTTTTCTGAGAGTGGCATAGAACGGGTTAAAGTTTAGAAAACGTTGCTTCATATGTAATACTCTGAGAGAGCCATAGAACGGGTTAAAGTGTAGAAAATGCTGTTTCATATATGAAAAGCTCAGTTCCACAAGGTGGTTAATACATTCTCCCCCAAAATGAATTACTAAAACATCAACACATTTGCCACTTACTAATCTAACTACAGTTTACGATTTGAACAGAAATGTTACAAGCAAAACGTTGCTTCATATGTGATACACTGAGAGTAACATAGAACGGGTTAAAGTGAAGAAAAAAGTTGCTTCATATGTGATACGCTGAGAGGGGCATAGAACGAGTTTGAAGTTTAGAAAATGTTTGTTCATATGTGATACACTGAGAATAACATCGAAAGGGTTAAAATGTAGAAAAAAATGCTTTATATGTGATACGCTGAGAGTGATATCGAAAGGGTTAAAGTGTAGAAAACGTTGCTTCATATGTCATACACTGAGGGTGATATCGACAGAGTTAAAGTGTAGAAAATGCTGTTTCATATATGAAAAGCTCAGTTCCACAAGGTGGTTAATACATTCTCCCCCAAAATGAATTACTTAAAACATCAACACATTTGCCACTTACTAATCTAACTATAGTTTACGATTTGAACAGAAATGTTACAAGCAGGTTTGAAATATCTTTGGTTCTACTTTTATTTTTAGGCGCGTGTCCAAACTCGGGCAAATAAATGCCCTTTTTTCTCCAAAGTTACTACAATAGATTTACCGTATTTTGAAATTCAGCCCTTCATATATCATTCTTTTTTCTTAAAAGAGAACTCACTGGTTTATTTTAGTGCGCATAATCCTTGGAGAAGCAACGATTGTGGACATTTGATTTTTTGTAACCCTTTGTACGCGAACGTTGCAAATTTTCACATTATTACAATTAAATTTAACAATCTTAATAATTCGTATTTTCCATTACGTTTGTATTAGAATAGCTAACAAATGGTCATAATGCTTAAAAGAAGATGGAACCGGCAAATAATAAGAATAAGTAAAAAAAAAAATGCCATTATGAGTATTGTAAGAATTATGGTACATGGTGATAATGGCAGCCTAAATAAGGGGTACTATATGATACTCACCCTCAGCAAGGCCCTACAAATTAGTTAATTCGTGTTTATTTTACGTCTTTGCAAGTTTCATCCCGGGATAAAACTTGCAGAAACAGCTACAGGTGGGGGGGGGGGGACTCATCGATTCAAACAGTGCATATTTCCACGGCGCGACTAACACATGTCGGGTTGCATGCATCGGTCACGCATGGTCAGCTCCAGACCAGTGCACATGCGATCTGATTGGCTGGCAAGAACCCAATTTTTTTTTCTTAATTTATGCCTGTTAGTTGCTGGTTCCATCTTCCTTCAAGCAACATCTATAGAATAATTTACCAGTATCAATGTTGCAATAAGGAAAGCAAGATTTAAAGAAAATATCAAAAAAACAATCGTCATTATCATCCCCTGAGAATTAATTCAGCGTGTAAAGAGTTAATGTAGAAGTTTGATGTAATGGGTGTAAAGTGATGTTTAAATAGATCCATCCTTGAATAAAAAGGTATGGAATAATACGCACTCTCTATCAAATTATCCATCAATGAATTTCACCTTGATTACAAACTTCAACTGTTTTTTTTTATTTTGACACTACGGTTTATAGGGGAATGTGTGTGTCGTAAAACTGTCATCCACAGACTGTCACCTTTTAAGATACTAAGTAATAGTTTTGACATTCATTTTCTAATGCTTATGACTACACAGAAAACATTAATGTAGGGACGTACAAGTCACAAATTTAAAATCGGAAACATTGCATTTAAGCTGTAAGAACCTTCCAAAACTGTGTTTATCATTTTATCAATCTTTTATTTCAGTTGTAGGCGATCTCAATAATTTCCTATTTCTGTATTATACAGAGCATTTTGAAAGACAGTTCGTAGTATATTCCATTTATATATTCATCGACGGTAGTGAATTTTTTATTCATATTTCTCTATACATAACTCACTAATTTGGTTCACGCACATCGACATCGCAATAATTTCTACAACTCAAAGCGGAAAAAAAGTTAAAGATAATAGTGATGAATCATTAATAAATCTAACGTATGCAGTTAGGCTGAGAATAATTGTACGAATCTATTTCGGCTTCATTAATGCATATTTAATCACAGCCACCATCATCATATTAATGGAATCTACGTTCAAAATCGTATAATATCGTTACATATACCATTTTGTACTTATACTATTCAGGCAAACTGTTTTAAACGGAAAGTTACTTCTGTTTCACGTTGCGAAATACGTATTGGACGCACTGTACCCGAAAATTAAAATGGTGTTAAACCCTTTTTTTAAAGATTTAATACTAGGCTATTTGTGAACTGGCACAACAATACCCTTATACATTCGCAATCTACAAAATGACAAAACCAAGATAAAAAATAAATGGTTTTAAGGGAGCATTAACTTTTACTCTCAGGAGCCTGTTGCATCAAACTTTGACCAGAGAAATTTCTCTGTGGTAAAATAATTATGAAAAATCCGGTTAGCTTAATTACACCGTTCATTTTACCACTGCTTAGGCAAAATGTCTTGTTGAATAACGGAAGTTTATTTTTTCCTCCGGTAAAAGTTTATGCAACAGTTCCCAGGTTGATGAAATATCATCATACCTTGTTTGAACAAATCTCAAGATATGTAATACCTTTTACGCCTTTCACCTTACATTAATACTTTTGGTTAACTCTGTCATGAAATAACCGTATGAAATATCGTTTTTATTGCAGTTATCTCTTTTGCCTGCTTTCTATAAAGTCATTATGAAGACCAAGCTTTCAGAAGGCAACTCACCCCTATGCCCATCAAGTATGCTGTTTCAAGCAACGGGAAACCAATACTTCAATATAGAGATCCAAATTTGTAATCACGCAGTGTGCGTCGTTGGTACACGGCTGTCATTAATTAATTCAAATGCACTATTTGCTTTAGTGATGACACGAATCTAAATTATTGTAAACCTGGAAAAATAACTAAACAAATTATCTCGACAGAGTCCACAAAGCTCCAATTTCAAATATTTCGAAGCACTTTTTACCGTAATTGATTCAAATTAAGTGATGTCTCTTCCGGGAAAATTGAAATAAAGTCCCATTAATTTTAAAGTCGTTGTCAATGTTGTAATGCTCCCGTTTGCATTATTTCTTGCTTCGTCAGACAGCATTAACTCTTAACGTGCCAAAGTCACAGATCTGCACCAATAATATGCACAAAGTCCATAAAGGTTTAAATCCTCTGGCATATTAAGAATTAAACTTTTGAAAAACTGCCGAGGATGAAGCAATAATATTTGACTGGTAGAAATGCATGAAGAATCAATCCATGATGATAATTAGTCTTAGTATAAACAAAAGTCGAAAAGCTGTTGCTAAACTGTAGTTTATCTTGTTGGTGGTTAGTTTGTGGGCTGATTGTATGAATTGCAATTCTTTTTCTTGCGGATATGTTCCTAATCCTACGTCCTCGAGCCGACCAGGTTGTTATTACGAATGCTTGATGGTCCGAAATGGATCTAAAACATTTCATTAACAGTTTTGATCTACTAACTATCTTCTTGAGTTATATACCTTCGAACCGTGTACAATTATGTTCAATTGAGTTATTTATAAACTTCAATCTCACTGAATTCTTTTCGGTTTATAGCGTGGCCTTATTAATGTCGTGTGTAATGTGGTTTGTTTATACAAAGTTAGTGAACAAAAATTCTCCAAATTTATTTTGTGTAACATTTTACACCTGATGCAAGGGTTCAACGTTGTACCAGATGTAATTGCATTTTCAGGTAATGTAGGGCGCACGTATTTCTAATTATTCAGCAGGTGCGACCTTCCAAAGATTTTCATTATTACCTGAATTTTATTTTTTTGCATTTCGAATAGATCTGGGGTCAGTAGGAATAGTAGTAGTAGTAGTAGTAGTAGTAGTAGTAGTAGTAGTAGTAGTAGTAGTAGTAGTAGTAGCAGCAGCAAGAGAAGTCGAGTTGTAGTAGCAATGATATTTGCAGTACTGTAGTGCAGAAGCAGAACGTTAACACATATCAAAACTATTGCCATGCGCATGAATTATTAGTGCAATTCCCACGGTATTTAATGACTTACAACCAAACTAACGTGCGGACAACATGTTTTGATCAAATTCGATGTGTTTGTTCATGAAAGGAATTTAATTAATAAAAAAATAACAGGATGTGTAGAAATTGCCCGAAGTTATTTCATGGATAAAATAAACTCCGACCAAATCAAAATAGGTAGGCGTAATCTCTCCAATAACAGCATTATCACAGCAACGTTAAGCGTCTTTCGGCTTTACGGTCTTACCTGGTGTTGACTTAGCTTTTGTATGTTCTGTAAAGTGAACTTACCGTGCCGAAGGCAACAAGGCTGAATTTACATCTGAAATAAGAGCGAGATCTCCCTTTGATTCAATATTAGCAACACGTGGTGAGCAAGCTTATGAATGAAAGTGTAGGTTCAAAGGAACACTCTAACTCTTCATACAATTTGCAAAGCAGGTATATTAAATTATTATAGCTCAGTCACAAGACCCTTACTTGCATACACTCATCATCTATTTTGAATGAAAGGAAAGAAAATGTGCAAAGGAAATGCCACTAACACTTCCTCCCGTCGCTTATGTCAGTTTCCCTTATCGCCACGGAGTAATACGTTTTTCTTTCAAGAGATTGGCGGTTACTGACCTATTGGAGTAGCCAGTAGTTTTTAATTTCTTGATGGACATAATATGGCGCCACTTATCATCATCATCATCATCATCGTTATCGTCGTCGTCATCATCATCAGCAGCAGCAGCAGCACCATCGCCGTCATCCTCATGGTCGTCAGTATTGTCATCATCATATTCATTTTTACCAGCATTATCATCGTAATCGCATAAGCATCGTCATCATCATCATCATCATCGTCGTCGTCATCATCACCATCATTATCGTTACTATTATCAGCATCATCATCGTCGTCGTCATCTAAATCAATATTTTCAGGCACGATGTTGATTTGGGTTAATCTGATTTGAAAACCCAATGTTGTCATGATTTGATTCATCAGTTCATAGGCCTACATACCTGAGAGTGCTCCTTTGTATTAACTCGTTGAAGACTAGAAACGAAAAATCTCGTCGCGAGGTCTATGGGAAATGCGTGTTAAAGCCAAATCAAACCGTCTTCAATGGGTTAACTGTCAAAACTATCAATAACAATGGTTGAAACAATCACAAAATGGCTTGCATTAAAAATAAAACGTGTAAGTTACGATAAGTAATTTTAATCTACGCAGAATGTGTGATAAAATGTCACATTTTGTAGGCCTTACCCCTCGTTGGTAACATACCGAACTGCGAATTCTGTTAGAAGAAGAAATAAAAAAAATCACTGGTATTCAATCTTACAATGAGAGCAAGGAGACATCGCTTCTTCGATGATAAGATGTTATTCCTATTGCATACGCGTAGTCAATTTGTAGTCAAATGATGCTAAGTCGGTTAGCTTCTAGAGCAAGAAAGACGCTAATGCTATACAGAGTCTAAAAAGTCTTCAGTACTCGCTACCATCTGACTGTTATAAGCTGTCCCAATAGTGCCCCTTTGGCAGTAAGTATCGATTTTCCCAAGAAATAATACACTTAAGAACATCAGTATACGTGAAATGAAAGTGAGAGTGCGATGAAAGTTTACAGTGGAAGAATGCAAACAGTTTATTGAAGACAAATCGTATGACAAGGTAAACCGAAAGTACACGTATACAGAACTAGACAAAGGCATAGATGGGAAATTCTGGGCCGTTTCAGACAATACTTTGCACGTTATTTGAGAAGACACTGTAAGAAAATTTGATATAGGGATGACAGAAAAGAACTAAATATACAAGCAAACAGCGACAAATAGAATGACAGTGGGTTCTTTGAATAAATATCGAGTTGAATTAAGTGTAGTTGGAATAGGCGCAATGATGTCGAAGCAGCCGTTTACGAAAGGTGTAGTTTCTTAAGGTCAGCCCGTCTTTTGATTCTAGAATAACTTTAAAATCACATCAAAGAATCCAAAATATATTGATTATGTAAAGTTCCAAGCAAACGCCACGGCAAAGTCAAGACGATGAAAATCCAAAGAACCTTCAAATTCGCAACATTTTTACTTCCTTAGGACGTAAAATCGAGAACCCCCGTCTCAATATCAAGAAATCACGTTCTTACAATGTACACAGACATTTAAAGACCCCTCTCAGATGTAAAGCTGCTAGTTTGAAACTTATATGGAAACTTTGAAGGAACATTACAGACAGAGAACACTACACATGGGTGAATACCCCTTCGGTAATGAGGGACGTACACCCCCCCCCCCAAACTAACAAAAAATCCACATTTTTCCAAAGACATTTTTTCGAGGGCCTTTTTACATCTTATCATGATCACGACCCACCCAGAACTGCAGAATTGACAATTTTATCACATTATTTTTGCTGATTTCATTGTAAAAAGATCCACAAAATTATTTCACGACAGGTCAACCCCCCCCCCCGAAGAAATAGATACACTCCTGCTAAATAGTATTCAAGTGAGGGATAAAACAGGAAAACTTGTGTAAAAATATGGCGCGTTGAGCACACCGCGTGTATCAGATGAAACTATTGAACTCCACGATAACGCCAGAAGGCAATACCTATCAGTTCAGTTTTCTACTCCCAAGATCACAAGAAAGTCAGTGTCAGCGCTTTACGTATAGCTCTCATCGTATTTTCTTTTCTTCTACTAGTATGAAACGTTATCCCGCCATGCCTGTGAGAAGTCCAGGTGTCGATCCTAACAGGGACGCGTGAAACAAACATCTTCATGGACGTGTCAGTATTAGGAGTTCACTGCTCAAATGGTGAGATGATTGCAAGTGATTTTAAACCTACTTATCACCATTATCCAAAATGTTGAGGCCACGAGAGACGATCTACCATATTGTTTTCTTCTGTCCGATTCTCACCCATTCTCACATTAGCTTGCCTTTTCTGAATTCTCGGAAATTTGCGCTTACAATTGAGGAGTTTTATTGCAAAACGAGTTACTTCAACTGTAGTAAGGGTGAAGAGGGCAAGTGTCAAAAACCTAAATTTCATGAATTGTACTGCACCCCCCATCTTTTGTATTGTGACAATTTCAGGAGGGCAGCTGCCCTGTCCCCCTTTGGTGCCGCTTCTGATGCAGTGTGTCTTTATGTGTTTAAAGGGGCCGGGCTTTCTGGTAATTTAACCACGAAACTATAGTTCTGATTGCTCATTAATGCTGCGAGTCGAAACAATAACTCGTACGTCATTCCATGATAGTAGACATATTTCCAAAGGGAATCAGTACTTTAACATCAGCGGTAGACGGACATTTATCATCAGTTATTGTTATCGCAAATATCCGGAACTCAGACTGACCTTTGACATGTGGGTGCACAGTATGTGAAATGGCCAAAGATGTGAAGAGCTTGATTGCAGAATGGGCTTAGTTCATTTTTGTAATTTCTTTGCCTTTCGCGGCCTAACAGTATAAAAAAAAAAAACTAGAATTTTGTGTGTGTTTTTATTTATCTCAGCTTAGGTAGTATAGGAGGTGTATATGTCAGTGTTAAAATCAATTTGGAGGAAAGTGATCAGTCCGTTTTGCATAACTCTCATTTGTCAGGCTACATGGTGTCAAGGCTTAGACATGTGTTATTCAGATACTTTTCTTCTAGCCTTTAAGCAGAGTAGGGATTTGCTCGTCAGAAAGGCAAAATGATGAAATCAGTTAAATTTGACAATGTGAATTTAGTATAAGAAAGCACTTGTATAAGAACTTTGGGATAGAATACGTAGTTTTGGTGAAATCTGGCTTTACTTCAAATTTTTAAAGTGACGCATGTCACGTGCACGGCTGATTCGTTATTTCCAAATTGTGTCGGATTGCGTTAGACGAAGGTCGGGCGAGTTTAGCGTGTTTAACCTCAGTGTGCTCGGCTGGTACATGGCGAATGTACACATAACCGTTAGCAATTTGGCCATAATTTAATTCGGCGGAAGAACGATAATCCTGTAAATATCGTTATCATTTTTTTTTCATAAAACACAAATTCAGGACGTTGGATTCAAATTTCAAGCACACGCTAACCATTTGGTATTATAATGAAAGTTAGGCTAAAGAGCGGTAATTCAATCTTTGTAAGATAGCGTATTCCACTCTTTTCGAGTTAATGAATATAGACATTAACGCTTGTCTTCATGCATCTCAGCGATGCTTGCGTGTTAACCTATGGCTGATTTCTCTTTTCTGCAATACCATTTTTAAAAAATTACTAAAGAAATTGTAAGGCTACAATTTTTAGAAAATTGCGCGTGATCAAGAAGTGTTGAAGCAAGTTCTTACGAAATATTAAGAATTGAGCGGTTGAACAATTTGAGAACTTATGCTGGAAATACGTTCATTTGGCTAAACATTTTGAATGATTTGGATGAAGAGGTCATTTATAGACGTAAATCGGCGTTCTGTCGAAGTATCGTGGTTGGCTGGTATTTGGGAGGACGTGTTTATGAGATAATTTTGGGCTGTTTGATTCTTTTTGTGCTTATGGAGACTGATGTATCTTCTTTTTGAACTGGTGACAGTACGAAAAACAATAACATGAAGTCGCGAAAGCACAGATGGGACAATATCGTTAATCATGTGCAAGAACGACGCCATCGTAAATTGGCCCATAGAGAGAATTGGGATTGGTGATGGTGTGTACGTAACAGGTAGCTTTGTGTGCGTGTGCATATATCTATGTGTGTATAGATCTAGATCTTATGTCTAGATTTTCGAGAGTCTAATCCAGGATGACGTGTTATCATGAGTATAATTAGTTCTTCGACCGAGGCGCAGCGACTGCTGGCTTAGTAGTCTTGTTGATTATTATTCTGAACGCATTATCAGTTATATATAAAAGACTTGGACCGTTATGCAGGCGCGATCTCAAAGTTTGCGGCATCTATACGGCGTGTGCTCGAAACAGCCGATATCATTCTTATTCGACTTTTTATGAAGAACGTTGGTATTGATGTTCGCTAATGATGAGAAATTTAATGGCCTGCTAAATAAAACCATTTTAAGCCTTAATGACACCTTTTTTCTAGTACAAATATCACATTTAAAAACTTTGATGATACAATAATATAAAAATAGACGTTTAATGTGTTTATAAGACATGACTTTGCAGCGAAACCCAACAAGCAGTGGTGTCATGCATGTGATGCGTATTAAGTTCCAACGGGTTCAACTCATGTCTGAATGAAAAGCTAATGGACTTCCTGCAATTTGTCGGAAACTATATTCCATAAGAATAACACAGTCCATAATACCCCATTTGACATAATGAAGAATATCACCAGGCCCCTAACCAGAGCCTAACTGCAGGTAAAACAGTCAAAGACGTTAATAGCCCAGAATTCGGGAACTCTTTTGAGGATAACATAAAACACCGCCCCCTGCCCCTCCCCTCCCCCGATAATCTCTTTCAAACAAAAATTTAGATCGACATTACTGAAAACATGTAATATCCGTCGTCAGATCCCAATGTGCTCTTAATCTGAAAGCGCCCTAATTCGGGAATTTCCGTCGCATCATTGCTGGGAACCCGTGATATGAACCCTCGCGTGATTGTCTTTGCCTCCCCCCCCCCCCATTCCTCGTTTTGTCCATGTTCAGTTTTTTTTTCTAACGGACGGAGCACATAATAGTGGACAGTAAAACAAGTATTGTTTGTTTTAGCAGTCTCTTCCATTTTCAAATTTCTGCTTGACACTAGCCGTCTTATGGTTAGTTACGAGATATTGCAATAATCTTTTATGTCTCATTGTTTAAAAAACATGGAGGAATGATTTCATTGTGGATATTTGTTGAATAATTTACATATTGTTTACAGACAATTTTAATGTTATGAACGTTATTAACATATTTGTTGGCAGAGTACATTAATTACCTTTCCATACTTTTTGTATGTTTATGGTTTTGTAAACAAGTTTATTTCCATTGTGGAAAATAGAATAAAACGATGAATGAATTGGAGAATGAAAAATGAATGAATGAATGAATCAATCAATCAATTAATGAAAAAATGAATGAATGAATGAATGAATTAATGAATGAATTAATTAATGAAATAATGGATGAATGAATGAA
>JZLH01S0184730.1:3898-16421 GCA_001188425.1 Eucidaris tribuloides | reverse complement strand
ATTAAAAACCTTAATAATATAGGTACCATTTTCTGCTAAAATGACCCTTAAAAAAAGGGTCGGGTTTTTCGACTTCAGCGACACACCCCCGTCGGAACCAAATCTGAGTACCCCTCCCGGGGGGGGGGGGTCTTTTGACGCGGTCTCAGAAAGAATACACCACACCGCAAAGACGAAAGCGCCTCCTATCTTCATAAGATAGTGATAACGAGGATAAAGGTACTAATATAAAAATGATGGCCTTCCACATTATTAATTTTTTTAAAAGTCGCATTACATCAAGTTTTAGGATGTTTGCAATAATAAAACGCTTTTAGAATGGAGAAAGAATAATAAATTACAACTTGAGGAGGTCCTTCTCTGAAATATTGGGCGTTTCCTCCTTATCCCAATCTTATGAAGATAGAAGGCGCTTTCGCTTTGTGGCGTGGTGTTTTCTTCTGAGACAGTGTCAAAGGACACATTGACATTTTTTGTTGTTTGAAGTCTTTCCAAGCCATCAAAACCGTTTCCCGGGAAATATGAAACCGAATTACCATGATAATGTGAATTAACACCCCACCCCTACAGTGAGGCGAGAACAAAAGTTAAATTTTTGGTTCCAGCCCCTCTACCGTAGGTGGGCCTGCATTTGATAATCTCTCCGCCTTGGAGATGGAAGGAAAAAGATTGTCCATTGATATCTTTTCAAATGATTTGTTATTTTCCTATTATAAGCTTCATTAGGACGTCATTACAGAAAGACCCCTTCAACTCAAAATGCATGCATAATAGTGTATCTTGCAATACTTTTGAGTAAGGAGGGTATTTCATACTGCCTATTGCCTATACCAAAAGTTTGGCATCATTTAAAAATGTATTAAGAAGAAGTAAAGTAAAGTAAAGTAAAGTGGGCACTCGCCGTAAAGAACACCAACGTAGTAAACCAGTCCCAACCCCCCGCATTACATACCCCTGGCACCCCTCCCTTATCTCGACGAGTTTGTCACAACGAGATTCCACTGTACACACTGAAAAAATAGGTTCAACATTGCACCTTGAAAGGTGCAGACCAATGTCACACTGGGAGCACCTTTCCATGTTCAACTTTGCACCTTTCAGAAAGGTGTAATGTTGCACCTGAAAGGTGCAGAATTGCACCATAGAAAATAAAAAAGTATTCTTCTTTTTCTTGCAAACTGTGTGTGTTCGTGTGCGTGTGTGAACTGCAAGTTACGTTCATTCGAGAGCTATGTATAGTTTTTTTTACATTATAATACACTATTAACATTTTACAAATATTTAAACACTCGTACATAATATGACCCTGCCGGGGCTGTTCCGCACGTGAGGCGGACGCTGTACCCAATTGGCCATCACGCTGGCCGTAAAGGTACCCTCCCTACTCAAAATTATTGCAACATACATTAAGTATAACGTATACATTTTCCGTTGAAGGGGTCTTTCTAAAATGATGTCCTAACTACGTTTATGATTGGAAAATAACAAATTATTTGAAAAGACATCAATGAATATTCTTTCTCGTTTCTCCTCCAAGGCGGAGAGATTATCAAATGCAGGCGCGCCCACGACAGAGGGACTGGAACATAAAATTTTGCATTTTTTCGCCTCCCTATAGGGGTGTGGTGTTAGCATCGTAATTCGGTTTCATATTACCAATAAAACGATTTTGATGGTTTGGAAAGACTTCCAAACAAAAAATGTCCATATGTTCCTCTGAAGGGGTCTCAGAAAGTAGACCACGCCCCTCGAAGACGAAAGTGACCTCCTATCTTCATAAGACAGTGACAAGGAGGACAACGCTACTAATTAAAGAAGATGGCTTTCTCTTCGCATCATTATATCCAATGTACTGAGAATCTCATGACAGTATATTTTAAGATGTCTAAAATTATAAACTGCCTTTAGAATTGAGAAAGAATTAGAAATTATAACTTGATGGGGTCTTTATTAAATATGGGGCGTTTGCTCCTTGCCACTGTCTTATGAAGATAGGAGGTCACTTTCGTCTTCGAGGGGTGTGGTCTTCTTTCTGTGTTATAGTGTATGTTGCAATACTTTTGAGTATTTATTTTCACCTTATTATATTGTATTCGCTGCCATAGTCGTGACGTCACTCCGAGGTCAACCAGCCGGAACCATGGTAACTGGTTCACGCGATGCGTGAGCGCAATATGAACACTGAACCAGCCGTGAGTTCGCTATGGCCGTCGTGTCAATGTACGGAAAAATGTGTTATTTTCACAAGTAATTATCCGAAACGCAGACAAAATTAAGGAATTTCAGGTACTGGAGTGTGTTCTCAGACAACTTATCTTTGATAGAAATATGCTCTTTTGCCTTATTTTTTGCTACAATTGTTGATTTTGAGGGAAATTTCCAGGCAGTCATAGCGAAGTTTCCGTGTAAATTGAATGATACGTTGTTATGGAAAGTGCGTGAACCATTGTCAAGGTAGTGAGCGTGACCCGTGGTCAAGTTACGTCACACTTTGGCAGCGAATTGAAGCCGAAGGTGCATTATTTTTATCCTTTTAAGGTGCAAACTTGGACCTATAGGCCGTTTTGATAATATATTCGAATTCCATGCATACGTTTTAACTGGGGTTGTTCTTGACAACCTGACAGCTTGTCCGAGCTTGTCCGAAATAGAAAATAGTATAATGTGTGCAAGTTGCGTTTTCAGTATTAAAATTGTATTCATAGAAACAGATGAAAGAAATAGCTCATCACCTGGCTTCGGAAGAGAAAACATCCATAAATTTGAATACATTATTAAAGTGGTCTATTGGAGGCAAAGAGTGCACCTAAAAGTGCAAACTTGAAAATAAGATGGATTGGTGCGAGCGCAGCAGAAATTGCTCTGCACCTATTTCCCCAAAGTTGCACCTTGTACGCACCTGTATTTTTTTAGTGTGTACCTGTGTATCTGTGAAAACCAGTGTTGCAACCCTGAGTCGGAAGAAGTGTTAATAATTCCTTCATCGACTGGTATGAAGAATGTACACAAAAAAAAAATCAGATTCATATTACAAATTAATACCAAAGATTTGGCATCATTCAAAAAAAGTGATAGTAATTAAGAACAAATAAGATGGACACTCGCCATAAAGAACACCGGCATAATATTAAACCCATTGACAGCAACCCCCTACACCTCCCCATTAAACCCCATGCATTTCACTCCCCTGGTAGCCCCCCCCCCCCCCCTCCGTCTGACAAGTATGTCGAGTTCGTTATAATGAGAGTCCACTGTACCTGTGCCTGTACTTGACCCCTTACTAAAAGGGGACATCCCGATAGTCCGCGGGTCCGATAGTCCGGGGGTCCGATAGTCCGCGGGTCCGTTAGTCCGCGGGTCCGATAGTCCGCGGGGTCTAGGTAAAATGATATGACCTTTTAGAATAAATAGCCCTGGGCAATCGCCCCTGAAAACTAGCCCAAAGGACCGCATGTTTTATAGCACTCGGGCCGATAGACCGCATAGTCAGTTTAAACACACAACAGTAATTCACGCACATATTCAGTTCCCGCCCCTCCCCCTCCCAGCTGCACGTATGCTCGTTCCCTATTTCTCCCGAAAAAGGGTAAATTTTATGGGAAATGGGGGTATTTAAGCATTTTTCCCCCCGACTTTTTTTCCTTTAAATTTAGGGATAGTTTTCTCCGTTTTGCGTGGCCAAATCTCGAAGTAGGATCCGGAATATGATCCAAAAGGCCTTGGAAAAGAGTTATTTTTGCTAGCTCCTCCCTTCAAACTCTAATATGGGTAATATCGCTTCCCGCTAGCCAATAGGTGGATCTCTTAGAAGGAACAAAGCATGCGTGTATGGATCAACACCCTGTGTTGTGGTGGGGGGGGGGGGGGATCAATCATATTCGCTAAGCTCCCACGACCACACTACACACGTATCGCCGAGCAATACACCTCCCCCTTCGCTCCTCATACCGCCTTTTTGTAAATAATCAATTATTTTTTTAAGGGGATGGATAATGAAAAAAAAAGAAACTAGCGCAATGATTAGATTATATGCAATATGATTTCTCTTAAAAAAAAAATTAAACTCAAAGTGTTTATTATCATAAAAACGGTGAACTAATGCAAAAAAATATTTTGATTTCACTATATTCTGATCATAATTTTACATACAACGCGGACTATCGACCGCGACTAATCGGACGCGGACTAACGGACCGCGCGGACTATCGGACCCGCGGACTGAGACGACCCCGGACTAAACGAGGACGCCGCGGACTATAACGGACGGCCGCGACTATCGGCTGTAGGCCTATTAAACATGTCTTGCCACATTCTGCATGAATCATATCATGGGTATTGATTAAAGGGAATAAACAGGCTTTGTAATTTTTTATATGTTTACAATTAAAAGTGGCTTATCCATTACAAATATTAAAGCTAAAAAATAAGATAACGTACAAATATGATTACGAATTATCAAGAAGAGGAGAGAGAGAGAGAGAGAATGTCACCTCAAAGTTGAGTTGCATAACTTTTGAGGGGTTTAGTTTTAGAGGTCGTTTTTAGTTGATAATTGAAGATTTCATCGCACTATGGCGGTTCGCGCACTGTGTTCGTATGATCGAATTATGTAAAACCCAATTCGCACATGAAAGAAAAAGATTTTCAAGGGGCAATTAACCACAACTCATGACAGGGCAAGACTAGGGTTGTCTTTATATAGATTATCGCATCTTCACATTTCGCAATAAGTACTGAAGGTTTATGTGCTTGCACCATGGAGGGAAAAGTGTGATCGGCTGTAAAGTGTAAGTGTGTGTGAGTGTGTGTGAGTGCTATGTGTGTGTGTGTGTGTGTTTGTGTGTGTGTGTGTGTGTGTGTGTGTGTGTGTGTGTGTGTGTGTGTGTGTGTGTGTGGTGTGTGTGTGTGTTGTGCACTATCCTTCTACCCCTAATTGTTGGAGCAGTTTGCTTGTGAAAACACACCAATACTTGTTGGACAATTTTTTGAATTTGTGGTACAAATGCCGGTCCCACAACTTTTTAATGCGAGTATTTTCAGCGTTTCAAAGCCTCATGGCATGACTCTCCTTCATGAATAATTCATGTATCACAATTAGTGTGTGTTTTCCATTTGGTGTGTTTTTTTATGGGCGAAACACAGATTCTTAGGAATGAAAGGGCTCCGTGTAGAAATGTAAAGAGCGCCATCTAGTGCTTGCCTTGGTAGTAGTCTCACAGTAAGCTGTAGGAATATATGTGTGAATGTTCTGAGTGTCCGGTCCTACAATTATTGGGGACACGAATGATTCCCATACTCACGTGTTAAATCGCTGTTTGCTTAGGCCTACTTGCACATGAGCGAACTGAAAACAAACCGAGATATCACTCGAGAAAAGTTGGCTGTGGGTATATTATTAAATAGAACAGATCAGGGACTTTTTAAGGATCGACTGGATCAATGAATTGAAAGGTAAGCTTAACATATGCGCATTAATATTGTGGGGGATAAAATAAGTCTCAGTTGAC
Source organism: Eucidaris tribuloides (assembly GCA_001188425.1). Taxonomy (NCBI): domain Eukaryota; kingdom Metazoa; phylum Echinodermata; class Echinoidea; order Cidaroida; family Cidaridae; genus Eucidaris; species Eucidaris tribuloides. The sequence continues at coordinate 10,914 of JZLH01S0184730.1, read as the reverse complement.
GGGCGCTTATTTACAACTGTAATACAAGTAGTTCCGCACATATAGTGATTCAATCGTGGCAGGGCTCACATTCACGCTAGCCATAAGTTGGTCAACCACGCCAGACGGAGACAGACATTCGATCGAAGACAGTAGCGCTAATGGAGACAGTACCGAAGATTCGAACTTATTTTGTCTTCGTTTCGATAATCTGGTTTCATGGTTGGCGGCGTCAATCTAATTTGGCAATATTCGACTTCGTTTGCCGTTGGTCAGTTGGTTTGGGCACTATTGTTATCGGCAAATCTTACATATTTTGCTTTATTTCGCGTAGCACATCGTGGTGGGCTAACTGCGTTGGTCGTTGGTCAAATTCTTTAGCGCGAACTGCCGTTGTTGTTGGTCAAATTCCCGTACGCAACTGCGTTGGTTTCGTTGTCAAATTCCTACGCCAAAGTGGCGTTGTTCGCTTTGGTGTCAAATTCCTAGCCAATTGCGTTGGTTTGTTTGGCAAGATTCGCCTACGCATAGTCGTTGGTTTGCGATTGGTGCAAATTCCCTACGACCAAGTGCGTTGGTTCGTTGGTCAAATTCAATTCGCCAAGACAGGGTAGGGTTAGTGTTTTTAGGGGCTAGGGTTAGGGTGTTTTAGGTTCAGGAGTTAGGGTTGTTTAGGGTAGGGAAATTAGGGTTATGGTTAGGGTGTTTGGGTTAGGGTGGGTTTAAGGGTTAAGGGTTAGGGTGTTTAGCGGTTAGGGTTAGGGTTAGGGTGTTTAGGTTAGGGTTTGTTTAGGGTTAGGGTTAGTGTTAGGGTGTTATAGGGTTAGCGGCGTTCGCGTTGTGTTTGTTTGGTTCGGATGCCGATATGAACTTTATCGCTATCGGCGTTTGCACTGCTATTGGCCGTCTGGCCGAAAAATAACAGGCTGGTGTGTGGGCGGGTTTCTGGCAGTTTGTTCTTTTTTTTTGTAGCTTGCCTTTGTTGTGCCTGCGGCAGCCGGGCAAGTAAAATCACAATTTTAGAATTTAATTGCCGAAAAAATACATTAAAAATAATTAGTATATTTTTTCTCGCGTAATTCTACCACTAAATAAAAGCGTCCAACTGCATTCTGGACCATTGTCTTGACTTTGTCTTTTGAAAGTTTGAGTTTGAGTCTTTAAATTTGTTTCAGCTTTCAAGTTTCAGTAACATTAATTTTATGATATGTTGCGATGCGAGCGAGTGTGTGGAATATGCATATTTTAAATTAATCCGAACTAGAAGTGAAATTTTGTTATGCTATTCTTCATTCATGAAAATACTTAAAAGTAAGCACTACTGACAGTACATGTTATTCGCGCATATTGCACAAAATGCACAACTATGAATAGGTTTCGTTTGTTCTTTCATGATTGGGCGGATGTCAGTGTCTGTAGTTTCTCGCCAGCGGAAGTGTGGGCAAGGAGGGGGGGGACAAAATGTCTTGTGGAAATGTGGGGGGATGATGCAAGCAGTTTCCTTTTTGTAGCCTCCACTAAAGACTACTTAAATTCCCAGTCCAAATTACAAATGCATGAACAATGAACATTAACCCATCTCTTTGTAGGGCGAGCAGTGCGTAGCCAAGGGGGGGGGGGGGGGCGATTGGGGGGGCCGCCCCCCGCCCCCTAAGATTGGCAAAAAAAAAGCTGGATGTGAAGCTTGCACCTTCATTTCCTTTTTTTTCTTACTGTTGAAATATCTACAACAACATACAGGCGCGGATTTCGATATTAATATTTTCATCAAGCGTGTCAGAATATATAATTTCGCGGCGCTCTCGCGCCGCAAAATTGCATTCTACTAGGTTTAACAATTTTTTCATGCAGATCCGGACGCAAAATTGAATATCTATAATAATAATAATAATAATAATAATAATGAAACATTTCTGTATATAACCGCATAAACAAAGACAAACTTGCATGTCTCTAAGCACTATTTAGAAGCAAGATAGGCCTCATAAAATATTGTGTAAGTTTAATGTTTTTTGCAGAGGGGGGGGGGGGGGGGGGGGGGGGGGGGGGGGGGGGTGGGGGGGGGGGGGGGGGGGGGGGGGGGGGGGGGGGGGGGGGGGGGGGGGGGGGGGGGGGGGGGGCCGGGGGGGGGGGGGGGGGGGGGGGGGGGGGGGGGGGGGGGGGGGGGGGGGGGGGGGGGGGTTGGGGGGGGGGGGGGGGGCACGGGGGGGGGGGGGGGGGGGGGGGGGCCTGGTCGAGACGGCAGACAGTGTTTAAACAAAGGCCATATTCTTGTATTAAATAAGAATTTTTTGGTAAATTGTTACTTTTGGGGATTGCACTGTTTGCCTGCAAATGTTTGTTATAAGCGTGATACAAAACTGGTGAAAATTTCGGCGCGCTGCAGCGCGCCAAATTGGCAATGCAAAAATTTTGCAAAAAGAATATTGTGTTGTGATTAGTAGTGTTTCGTAGCATTACGTTTCACAAGAATTATTCAGATTAATAATTCACATAATTATTATTCAAATCAATTTGTCACTTAAAGAAGCAAAATATGTAGATTTGTGGTAGAGGTGAAACTGCAGTTTTTCTTTCTTCGGAAGGGAAAACCAAGTGTTGTTTTGTTGTGTTTGCATTGCGAAATTTGTGTGGTACAATAATGGTTTGGTGTTGTAAAATGCATTTTTTTTTTGGTCGCGTTCGCTACGCGTCGCTCGCATATTAAAATTTATATTTTTTCGTGCCTCGGGGCCATCATCAGCAGCAATCTATTGGGGGCTGAACTTGGCCACAAAGCTCAGGGAGATCAAATCGGTCATTGTTCTGTTTGAATAGAAAAAATTATGTGACTAAAAAAGTGATTTTTGCAGGCTAAATGGCGGCAAATAGTCATGATAAGGCCATAAGGATAGTATTTTATCGTGAGGCTTTTGCACAGTACAGTCAGGATCCCGCCCGCAAGGGAACCATTTTGCGCATATTGCGCCTGTTATGTAGGCTATATTGAGCTGCACCAATTGTTTGTGGGCCGCCTCGTATTTGAAAAGCTTGAATCGCCGCCTGAATATACTGCCTTATCTTAATCACTCAGGACTGTTTTTAAGTCGATAAAACATGGCCAAAACGCACGCTCCAAATCGCACGCATTAATTGCATCAAATTGCAAAGCTCTCACGCGTGGGAGGGGGAGCCCCTACCCCACCCCCCCCCCCCTCGCTCTGCTCGCCGTCGCATATGTCCCGCCCCCATAAGATCAAATGCCTGGCTACGCCACTGAGGGCGAGAACTCTTGCAAGCTCGGCGATACTATCTCATTTTTATAGGGTAATTATTGAATTGCATTTATTGTCCTTCACATTGCACTTAATATAATTACTAACGGCTGTAACTGGAGCCTAATGTAATGACCGAATCGTAGCTTCACTTTATATATTTCATGAGAAGTGCGAAGCTGTCACTTGCACGCTCGCTGGATGCATTGTAGAGGGGCTCGTCTTGCACATCAAGGGTTCTTGGAATACATGTATGTTTGAAACACACAAATAGAGTTTAAGATATATGAATAAAGAAAGAAAAATGCAGTCTACGTTTTTTATAATCTGCTTTTTTTTTTATTGTAAGGGTAACAAAAGGAACTCTTTCCGGGAAGATATTCGAGGGTGCATAGCAGCCGGAGCCCGCGAAGCTTTTTTCATTTTTGATTTGAAAATGTGCTATTGGGGCTATAGCTAGCAGGGAAATGTTAGACTGTGACGAGATGATAGCTACAATCACTTGTATGGAATTGAATTGAAGCCATGGTATTGGAGGGGGAGGGTCCCCTCCACGATAGGCAGCTTTTTGCCACTTTTTAAGCTTTTTTTAAAAAAAAAATGGGGCAGTCTGGTGCATAGCGTACGGTACGGTAGGGCGGAATGAGCGCAAACCATTTGGGGCGCAGATCTTTGCGAGGGTAGCTTAGCGACGCGAGCGGGGGAAAGGGTGTGGTTTCGCGCCCTCCCAACGGTAAGGGAGGGCTTTTTAATTTTTTGCGACATGAAAATGTGCAATCTGGGGCATACCTAAGCAGGAAAGTTCAGAGCTTGACGACATGAGCTGAATCTAATCACTTGTATGGAATTGAAAATAAGGCCATGGTATAATTGAGGGGGGAGGGTTTAGCGAGGGAGCGAAGCGACCAAGCCCTGAAGGACGTGAGCGGACGCCAGGCAGGGGGATGGTGTGGGTTTGCCCTGCCCATGTAGGAGGATTTTCATTTTTCGAGTTGAAAATGTGCAAATCTTGGGGCATACGGTAAGCCAAAAATTTTTGTTTGACTTACATTATGTGTGAAGACAGGACACTTGTAGTTATTTGCAAGGAGGTACGGTCAATACATTATGCTGTGAAGACAAGACAACTTGTAAGATCTATTGGCAGGTCACGGTCACATGCATTGTGTGTGAAGACTGGAACACGTTGTAAGTCATTTGCAGGAGCGTTCACGGTCACATACATTGAATGTGTGAAGCCAGGACACGTGTAAAGTCATTTGCAGAGGTCAAGGTCACCTACATTATGTGTGAAGACAGGACACTTTCGTAAGTCATTTGCAGGAGGTCACGGGTCAATACATTATGTGTGAGACAGGACATCGTGTAAGTCATTTGCAGGAAGGTTCACGGTCCATACATTATGTGTGAAGACAGGAGCACGCTGTAAGTCATTGGGCAAGGAGGTCAAGGTACCATGCATTATGTGCAGTGGCGTCGTTAGAACTTTTGATTGGGGGTGTAGCAGGCCAAAGGTACCAACAAGCTGCCTTTGAGTACCGATTTTTGTTGTGTCACGGGGGGGGGGTGGTAGGGTTGTCATATAGAGATCTAAAACATCATGTTTTCTAAGGTCTCGGAATGACATTTATTTTACAGGGTATACACCGTTCTGTTATTTTTACTAATCGCAGTAATATTGCATTTTAAACGGCCCAACATGCGATTCTGGACCATTGTTTTGAGAAACATGTACAATTTATGAAGATTTGCGAGCGAGCTCCTGGAAATATGCATATAACATTTTTTAATTAATGCAGAAGTGGAAATTTTATGTTTATGACTATTTTCATGAAAATATAACTAGTACATGTATTCGCGATACTTGGCACAAATGCACTTAGCTATGAATAGGTTTTTGTTTGTTTCCTGATTGTGGCGGCTGTATCAGTGTCTAGTTCTCGGAGGGAAGAGTGTGGGCAGGAGGTGGATGCCGGAATGTTCAAGGGGGGGGGGAAATGTATTGTGAAATGTGGGGGATGATTTGCGAGGGTGCGTAGCGCCGCGCGTCAAGCTTTTTCATTTTTCGACTTGAAAAATGCTGGCAATCTGGCATACCTAAGCAGGAAATTTAGACTTGACGGATATGTACTATCATATCCACTGTATGGAAAAAACAATTTGCAAATAAGGCATGTACAGTTGAGGGGGGAGGGGGTGTCCCTCCCACGATAGGCAGCTTATGCACTTTTTCAAGCTAAAATGGGGCAAATCCTGGTTCATACTGCCGTGACCGTAAATCGAGCCAAACCGTTTGGGGCGCAATCTTTGCGAGGGGAGCTTAGCGCCCCGAGGCGGGGAAAGGGTGTGGTTTCCGCCTCCCACGGTCAGGGAGCGTTTTTAAATTTTTTCGACACGAAAATGTGCAATCTTGGGGCATCCTAACCATTCAGACGTTGATCGACATGTACTGAATCCTAATCACTCTTGTATGGAATTGAAAATAAGCCATGGTAATAATTGAGGGAGTAGGGTTTACGAGGGAGCGAAGCGAACCAAGCCCTGAAGGACCGTGAGCGCCGAGCAGGGGGATGGGTGTGGGTTGCGCCTCCATGGTAGGGAGCTTTTTTCATTTTTCGAGCTTGAAAATGTGGGCAATCTGGGGCTATCTAAGAAAAAATATTTTGGACTTACATTATGTGTGAAACAGGACACTTGTAAGTTATTTTGCAGTCACGATCCACATGCATTGTGTGTGAAGACTGGACACTTGTAAGTTATTTGCAGGAGGTCACGGTCACATACATTATGTGTGAAGACAGGACACTTGTAAGTTATTTGCAGGTCACGGTCACATGCATTGTGTGTGGACAGGACACTTGTAAGTATTTGCAGGAGGTCAAGGTCACAATACATTATGTGTGAAGACAGGACAGTGTAAGTCATTTGCAGGAGGTCAAGGTCACGCATACATTATGTGCAGTGGCGTCGTTAGAACCTTTTGATTGGGGGTTGTGTAGAGGCCAAGGTACCAACAAGCGCCCTTTGAGTAGCCGACTTTTTTGTGTGTAACAGGGGGGGGGGGGGGGGGGTAGGGTTTTGTCAATTAACATATGAGACCCTAAACCATCATGTTTTAAGGTCTCAGAATGACATTTATTTTTACAGGCTATACACCGGTTCTGTTAATTTTTAGCTTATCAGTAATATTCATTTAAAACCGCGCACCTGCAATTCTGGAGCGCATTGTTTCAGAAAATTCAATTTATGAAGATTTGCGAGCGAGTCCTGGAATATGCATATAATTTTTATTAATAGAAAAAAAAAGTTGGAAATTACTGTATGCCTATTTTCATGAAAATTACTAACAGTATATGTATTCGCGATATTGCATGAAAAATGCAGCGCTTTAACTATGAATAGGTTTTGTTTGTCTTCATGATTGTGGCGTATGATGCAGTGTCCTAGTTCTCGGCGAGGGAAGGTGTGGCAGGGGTGGATCCAGAAATGTTTAGTGGCGGGGGGGAACAAATGTAATTCTGAAATGTGGGGGGTGATATTACGCAGGGTGCGTAGCGCCCGAGTGCCCAAGCTTTTTCATTTTTTTCGACTTGAAAATGTGGCTATCTGGGGGCATAGCCTAAGCAGGGGGAAATTTAGACTTGACGGAAAGATGTACTAGCAATGCACTTTGTATGGAAATTGAAAATACGTGCCATGATTTTTTGGAGGGGGGAGGGTCCCCAATCCACGATAGGTCGCTCTTGCGACTTTTTTAGGGCTTAGAATGGGCAGTCTGGTGCA
>JZLH01S0184700.1:10381-21717 GCA_001188425.1 Eucidaris tribuloides | reverse complement strand
TTTTTTTTGTCCAAGACCCTCAGTTCTTTTGTGAGGTCCCAGATTTCATTAAAGAATGATGCAGCTTATCAAATGTTGAAATTTCCTTTTCATTCCTTCTCATGGAAGGTTGAAGAATGAGTGTGTACATGTGTCTTTAGTGTGGTCAGTGACATAAAAGTTAATGTTTTTGTTTAGAATTTGTGCAGTGTTTGTCTCCCTGTGCAGCCACACAAGGGAGACAAATACACCATCCCTTACGTATATTTTGGAATTGGGCATAGCAAAAAGTGATCGACATTAATGTCATTTCTTCCTTTGAGAGTAGCTACATGTAGTAATTTGTGCAATGTTTTTCTCCCCTTGCAGCCACTCAAGGGAGGCAAATATACCATCCCTCGCATGTCTTTTGTGATTGGGTACAGCAAAAAGTGATTGACATTAATATCATTCCTTCCTTTGAGAGAAGCTAGTAATTGTTCAATCAAAACAGAATTGTATTGTCTACCCATCTGCAACGGAAATCCAGCTAAGTGCACATATGCAACATTTTCGAATTGCGGCTTCACATATTCCAAGAAAATTGCATTGTTGTAATGCTATCCCTCATATATGTAGGGAGGAACTACATGTATAGGAATTGGTTTTTGACCCTAGATTCAACTTGAATGGAAATGGTACTGTAGTTTAAGATGGAAAATAAAACCTGCATGTCTTGCAAATGCAATGTAAGTTAATAAAATGTCCTTGCATATGTTGTTTGCACACTCTGAGCTACATAATGTGCCCTGAAATGCTGATAGCATGTAGGCCTACATGTACAGTATGTTCATGTGCATGTATGCACTTAGCAGAGCTACATTGGCATTGCTGGGTGATGCATACTGTAGATAGAACATTGTGGGGGTGATTTTACTTTGTTGGATTCAGCACACAATATAATGTGTTAAAAACAATTTCAATCATCATAGAGGGCGTTTTAGTTGGGTTAGAAAAAAATACCTCACAAGAGATTTTGTGTGTTTTGTACATGTACATTATGTAAATCCCACTTGTATTTCACATACCCCATAATGTCGACAATGTGGGGTTAACCCCATAATGTCAACATTGTGCGTTTAACCCCACAATGGTACATACACTCATAACCCCACAATGTACAGTAGCTGGTGTTGGTATGTGTGTACATGTGTACCTGTATGTGTGTGTTGTGTGTATGAGTGCGTGTATATGTGTGTGTGTCTGTGTCTGTAAACTAATCTGTGTGTGAAAGGAGTGTACATGTCCATGAGTCTATGTAAAAAAATGTGTGCACTGTATTGAACAATTTTTTTTAGTCAAAACTTCTTTGTGCCAATAAGATATTTATCACACCAAAATAAGTGGAAAACAAATTCACCAAAATGTTGAGTGAGTAACTTCCTGTAGGCTTGTATTCTACGGTATTTATTTGCCCATTCAAGCACTATAATATATAGCTTAGAAATCAAAGTTTGTTTGTTTATTTAACGCTGTGCCATGTGGATGAAGAGACTCGAGTAGTGGCAAGTTATCTAGATAACCATTGAATAGGTTCACTGTACCTCAAGGAAATTTATAAATGCTAACTTAATTTACAAAATTACATCTACAAATGAAACTTGTTATGTGGGCATTATCGTTATCATGGGATTCAATCTATGAGGTTTATTGTGAATTTTCTTCACATGTACATTTGTGTTTATTTGAACAATTTTATACAAAATTGCTAATCGGCATTTTCCAATAACTCTGAGTTTTTTGATGAAGTAAAAGGATAAATGGATTCAAAATCATTTCACAGGAGAAATACATGTACCATTAAGCAAATTACAAAATGCATTCTATTATTTGTCTAAATTACATTTGCACCTGAGGGGAGACTGAATATTCATGAGATTATGAAATCATTGAGCTTTCCAAGAAGGTTTTGAGAGGTGAAAGGAAAAGTTTTGTAACAATTTCATCAAATTCTACTGATTGATAAGAAGTTTGTATAAATTGCTGGGATTTGGAATGCAGCGATTACTTACCAGGGGAGGGGCTTATTCATTGCAAAATATTATTATTATTATTATTATTAAGTGTTATTTATACAAGGTAGCCCCATCAGTGAGCTAGCACTTTTCTCCCTAGAACAGTGCTATATTAAAATATGTTTACCTCATATGGACTTCACAAATTTTAATCCACTACTAGGCTGGCCATATCACAAAATAATTAAACAACCTTTTACACAAGCACTGCAGATTGTTATGAAAAGTAGTGTCACAGCAAAAAAAAGAAAGTGAATTTTTCTCCTGTTGTGTTGTTAAGATAGGCCTATATCATCTATTAATGCCCTGAAAATCACTTGATCAGAACTGTTTCCTTTTGTGAAAATTACGAGTGTACATACATCTGCTCAAAAAAAAAATCACTATGTCATTTTAACTCTTAACGTGCCAGAGGATCTGAACCTCTATGGACTTTATGTGTATTATTTGGTGCAGATCTGTGACTTTGGCACGTTAAGAGTTAAACAGTTTTCAGTTGGTTTGATGTCCTTTCTGATGTCTGGCATGCCATTACCTTGCTCTCATGATTTGGGAGGATTGATTATATAGAAAAAAGCCCTCTGGAGTGGAATTTGATTTCATGATTAGATTTGCAATCATGATTCTATATAGTTTGCCTTCACTTGGGGAAACTATCATAATTAGAGTGTACAGCAATTGGAATCGTGTGCAATCACATTTTGACCACTGTGAAAGCAGTGTGTAGTAAACCTTGTTTATAATCACTCGTGTGTATCGTGCCAGATTAGTCCTGGGAGATTTTGCGGTAATCAAGAGCCCCATCAATTAGGTCGGTCCTGCGGGTGAAAATAAGTATATGTAGGCACACGTACGAATGTGTGTGAATTGCATATCTGAAGATGAAAACAGAATAATATCTTCTAGTCTACTTTGTGCTGCACACTTGGCTTCCAGTTGGCTTCCAAGAAAATTAATAATCAAAACTGGGTGCTACAAATAACTCTCTTCAATACCTGCTGTGATAGAAATGCTGTACCACACCACAAAGGGCTTTGTGGGGTTAGTTTTCTTTTTGTCATCCAATAGGGTAGTGAGCCACTTGTGGCTTTGTGGCAGATTAAAAGGCATGGACTAATGACCTGCCAAACAAAACAAAATGAAGTAGTGGATTCATTGTTGACATAACTGTATACCACTATGTTTAGTCATACATGCAGCTGGACCCGTGACCCCCCAAAGTTTGGGTTCCGTACACCTGGCAAAATTTGCCTAGATTTCAAATATCCGCCCACATGTGAAACAGAAAGTTCAAAACAGTGCCAGGGTGCTATTCAACTCTGTTCTGTTGACCACCAAGAGACAGATGCAATTTGTTGGGTGTGTGGTTACACTTCTATTAGCTAAATTTATTCAGTCTCTTTCGTCTGCCTGAAATGTACTCTGTCTTTTTCTTTCTCTCTTCCTCTTCACCTTTTTTTGTTTGCCTCATCTGCCCCCCTGTCCCTGTGTCTACCTGTTTCTCTGTCTGTCTGTCTGTCTGTGTGTCTGTCTGTATGTGTATCCATCTGTTTTTCTGTACTGCTGTCATACTAGCTTGTTTGTTGTGTATCTCTCCCTGAAATACATCCCTGACCTAAATGCATTTTCTTGTAATTAGACCTCCATTCCTTCATGATAATCAAATTAGGGGAAAATGAAATGAGAACACGAAACAGAATATAGAAAACTGGGAATATGAAATTTTGAATATATTGTCCACAAAATAGAACAAAGAAATATGAGAATGTCAAAAATTCAAAATATTTTTTTTTGGAAAGGGACATTGAAAAAACAGTTGTGGTAAGCTAAGGCACGTTGGAAGAAATTTTGTTTAAAAATCCCACTGATTTCTGAGTAAAGTATGTGTCATATCTAAAGTCAGAAGCAAGCTGCCAGTATTTAATTTATGTCCAGCTCTAATACATTAATCCCATAAAAAAGCTACGCAACATATTTCACTGCCACAGCATTATCCGATTGTACAGCAAAGAGAAAATGTATTCAAGTGTGCAGTCTTCACAGCAGAAACTTTAAACAGTTGATTCTGGAGGCATTGTGTCCTAAATTGAGGAGTACTCTCAATCTTTTGATAAACCCTTTTAACTTTTGTTTACAAAGGTGAATGACCTGTAAGACATTTTGCTCCATACCAGCTCAACCACAACCACAAGTCTATGGTTGTATGGTGGTGGTGGCGGCGATTTGGGAGGGGGGGGGGTGAATCTTGAAGCCTGGACAATAATGCTTTAAAATGTATACAATCATCTGAGGGTTACTTTCTGTCTTGATACTGCATAAGCTGAATACTAGTAATTCTCTCCTTTTTTTGTGGATTTTGTGACTTAATAACTGCATAAATTTACACTTCCTGATACACCTTGTACAAGGTGAATGAAAATGCAATACAATCATTAAAATAAACCCACCTGATTTCCCAGTCTTGAAGCACACTTGTGAAAATGTTTGCATGTAACATATGACATTGACATTGCAGTAATCTACATGGGATGAAAACAAAGCAAACTAACCTTTCTACATAATAAGTGTTTACACCCTTGGGCTCCTTGTTATATGGTATTATATTCAATGAGAGAGGACACCATGCAAGGAATATAAAAGTATAAACTTACAATTTCTTGAAAACGGATCTACACAGCATTCTTATTTTCTCCATTCATACCAGTCAAAAACTGTATTTAATAATTTATGGAACAAGGGCATTTGTAGGCAATATAACCTCAGCATCATGGTTAGTGTATTATATTTTCTGGGGCTTCTGTTCAAGCCTGCCATCCCTAAGGGATTAAATAAGGTTTAAATGTACATGTACCATAGGCTTATGTGATGATAAATGATCACATTACATAGTACAAAGAGCATGCATTATAATTTAGCTTTGTATGGCAGAATTGTCATATCACAAAGCAGTAAGGAGAAAGGTTCTACCTTGTTGCCTTTCTTAGAAAATCCAGATAAACAAATTGGAGCCCTGCAACTTTTTAGTTTTGTATAGCTATGCAGATCCGTAATATAAGCAATTTTGCTATGAAGAAGGCCATTCAACTTCTCACAAAACAGAAGCAAATGGTTTTAGGTTGCATATATTGCATTTGCTAGAATCACTGACCTAGTGTTTATCTATGCAACTTACAAGAATAATAATACTGCCTGTAGCTTTGTTGTAGCAAATATGTGTAGCAACATGACGACCCTTGGGGTTTTAATGTGACATCATATTTTTGTTGTCTGAGTGCACAATGACTATCCAGTTTTGATGTTTGTCTGATTTACATGTAAAGGCGTCATGTAACAATGTTTCCAGTTATGAGCTTCATGATCCTTCATGGTACTACATGTATGTGTCTTAATATCTCAAACTAAAGCCTTGAAAAAAGTTGAAGTTCAAAGTGATCATTAAGTGCTTTTAAAAAAGTAAAAATAAATAACCATTCAATTTCCCCATACACTGCTGTGTGTGTTAATAGAAATTTTGTCGACATGACGTTAATTCATATGCCGATAATTATTTGTATTTTGCCACGGATACCAGAACTGTGTTCTATATCATAGATGTCAGGTATCAGCATTGACAATTTTCTTAAAGCAGCTTCCACAATGTTAACTAGTGTCTTTAAGTAGAGTGAGGATTCTTTCAAATAAATCTATGGCTTTCATGATATTGGTTGTTGATGATGGACAGACAGGCAAATAGTACTCATTAATTCATCTCTGTGACCTTTCCAGATAGTTTGTAAGGTTTATACACTGACAAGAGTTTTGGCTGACTATAGGTAGAGCCTAAGCTAAATGCATTGAGTATGATGATGGCTTTAAAATGTTTAATGATATTCATTTTTTTTTAAATTTATTCTTTATTTTTTTTTAAGTGGGCCTTGTATCTCCAGTTGGGTCTTCCAACAGTATTTACAACAATGACAACATGGTAAAGCCCAAATTAAGTTTTGGTAAACGGTGAAAATGATTTCTTATTATTGTCATTGTATTATTTTGCCATTGTGTTTTAGCTTCAATATTTGAGAAAAAGATAAAATATTGGTATTGTGTAGTCAATGTTTCAATTGATTTCTTAAATTACATGCCCAAAATCAAAATGTCTGATAGTGTTGTGCTATGCTGAGCAGCAAAGACACCCGACAAAAAGAAAACCACAGTTCTGATAATTTTGTGAGAAAAAAAAACTACAGTAACCATCATTTGTAAAATTTTATATGCAGCAAATTTACATGTTTTTTGTCACTAGGCAAAAATTTTCAATAAATTATTTCAGCCACAGACATGAGTGTCAGCTGATTTCATCTAGAGACTGGTGGAGATCTCTCGGAGTCTGATCGATGCAAACCGGTGCAAATCCAATCCCAGGAAATCTAACGGATTTCACTTTGGATTTATTCAGGAATGTGAAGACTGCAAGAATTACTATACCGTTAGTAGGCTATAACAAAACCATAGCGTCTTCCTGGACATAGATAGTAGAGTATAGTTTTACAAACCGCTCTGAAATGTAAAAACTAAAGATCACATTCATTCATTTGTTTTCTGTGTATACAAGTGTGTGTGTGTGTGTGTGTGCACTTACCCATGGTGGAAATCGGGGACACACATATGAACTATACAACTGAATTGAGGACTCACATGGAACCGAGGACGTCCTCGGTTCGAAACGCTGGGTAATGACAGCAAATCAATTGTACTTCCATTAGGGGTAGGGTCTTCTGTCATGTTAATTCGTACCGATCCTCGGTCAAGCGGTAATGTACGTATTGGTCCTCGATGGAATATATTCCTACTAACACGTAAGTCCTCGGTTATGTGTTATCATACCTATTCGTTAAATGAGTCCTCGATTTCCACCATGAACGTGTAGGTGTGTGTGTGTTTGTGTGTGTGTGTGTGTGTGTGTGTGTCTGTGTGTTGTTTTATTTTTTTATTTATTTATTGAGCTTTATTTTTAGCAGGGTTACCCCATCAGTAGTTAAATATTGTTATTCTCAGGGGCCCTGCATCAATGATATAAAATACACTGTACATGTAAAACAAATACAATATAATACAAAAAAAAATAAAAGAGACCATACACATTCATATAACATAGGTTCCTCATAGAATATCTAAAATATAACAAAACATACTATATAGTCTATATGTCTGTGTGTCTGTCTGTGTGTCTGTGTGTCTGTGTGTGTGTCTGTGTGTCTGTCTATGTGTGTCTGTGTGTCTGTGTCTGTGTGTTTGTGTGTCTCTTTGTGTTTGATTTTTACTGGAAGATCACATTCTTTAATGTCATCCTGTTTCTATACATATTTCAGTCCTCAGTTCTCTCTTAAGGATTTAACCTTAATCCAGCTGACTGAGTTTATACTACTTGAACTAATCCCTCATGTAGCCTGACAGGATGAAGGGTGTACATATCAAAGTCCAATTATTTTTAGCATCAATTTTTCAAAAATAATTTTTCTGTGAAATGGGGACAAGGACATTAAGTAATTAATGTCACAGATCAGTTTCATAGTAAAGTTGTTTGCAATACTACATTAAACTTAAAGGCAAGGTTCACCCTGATGTCAAATGGTTTTAATAAAAGCTGAAAAATGAGAGAAACATATTAATGAAAGTTTGGCGACAATCCACCAAAGAATAACGGAGTTATGAAGTTTCAAAGTTTCAATTTTGTGATGTCACATGCGAGCAGCTCCCCATATGTAATGTAATATGAATTCCAAAAATTGCCATTTTTTTAATGGTTCATGATAATTGAATGGGGTTTTTCAGAGAAGCCTGTATGAAATAATGTTTCTGATAATATATTGAATGCACAGGTAAAAATCATTTTCAAATTTCTGAGAAAAGGGCACTTTATGGAATTTATATCACACAATATGGGGAGCTGCTCGCATGTGACGTCACAAATTGAAAACTTTAAAATTCCATAACTCTGTCATTCTCTGATGGATTTTCGTCAAACCTTCATTAATATGTTTCTCTCATTGTTCTGCTTGTATTAAAACCAACTTGACGTCAGGGTGAACCTTGCCTTTAACTCCCATAAATCCATTATCAAACTTTATTTGGGGACTAGTCTAGTGATGCTCAGTGCTAAAATACCGGGACAGATATAATACTGGCACTGTATTCAGTACCACAATTAGGTATCATATGCCATGATGATGTCTGGGTCTGGGATATTGTTGCTACAGTAATGCAGGTGTAAATGGTAATACATCAAATGATTCAGTCATTCAGTAAATGGTAGTAGGTATTAGGTCTTTATTTCATTGAGGAACAGGAAGTTGAAGGAACTTCCCCCATCATCAGGTGCATGAATTGGAATGTGAACTCTTAAACTATTGTGGTTTCATTGTTTCGGTTATCATTTGTGTAATGGTTAAAATTGATATCTCTAAACTTTAGAGATATCAAAAGAGCATTATGGGCCTCTTCTGAGGTCTGTAGAAGAAGTACAATGGCATTATCAATCACCTACAGGTTTCTGATACTGAAAGAGGTGTGCAAATAGAAACTAAATATTTTTTAAAACAAAATGTTTTAAAATGATGTTGTAATTGTAAGAGAATAAATCATCTGAATGACACTAATTACCACAAAATCAACACTTCAAATTACAGCAGTATACCTGTTATCCTATTGATTAGACTTGGGGTCATAAAACTCATAGACTCAACTACATGTATACCTTCTACGAAAAAATATGTACTGCAATTTCAATCAATCTCATCTTTTAAAGCTAGATAAATTTTCAAAATTCGCACATCAGTCATCACCTCTGTTATATCATGGACCTGTTGTAGGTCCATGATTATATTCAGTTTCAAGATTCATCAAACTCCTAGGGCACAACCCCCGGGGGGGGGGGGGCACCTATGTGCTGCACCGAACTCGAAAATCGGGGGCGCTGGAACTGGTTTGAGCTAAAAATGGGGGTCTCTGGAACTGGAGCGAAGTCTTCAGAAAACCTCAAAATGCTATGCTCTAGAACTAAACCACGGCGAATTTCTGAAAGGGCAATGCTCTGGCCCGGCCGCGCCACAAAGCGGCGCGGCCGGGTAAAAACTCAGAAGCGAAATGGCAAATTTGGGGGTCTCTGGAACTGAAAAAATCAAAAATTTTCTGTGCCTTCTGAAATTGTGATGCTCTGGAACTGAAATTTGGGCTGAAAATGGGGGCCTCAACAGCAGCACATAGGTACTGTATCACACAATTATACTAAGTGCCCCCGATGGGCACAACCACACTCCTTCCTCACTCCCCCCCCCCCCACCCCTGCCATACATGGGCAGTCTGTCTGGGGTTGCCCAGGGGAAGTTGAGTAATGTGGGACTAGGTGACTCTGAGTCAGACACTAGCTCCTGTTTATACCCTTGACTCCTAGGCACATCCCCAGCAAGGAAGTCGGGGAAAGTTCAACAAGCATGACCATGTATGGCGACCCAGTCAAACATTGCGGTTTCACAACAACCAGCCCCTCCCCCTTCACCCCATCCTACGTTAATTTGGGTATCCACTCCTGCCATTTATGTTTAGAAATTTTACTCAAGGTATACTTACACATGTGGTGTGTAGAATCATGGTGCAGTCGACTCACCACTTTGCAGCATAGTGAGCATTCCCAAATTCTACAGAATTTAGTTCTTGTGAATTTCTCCATTACTTTTAATTAGAAATGAGTGGAAGAAAGGAAGAATTTCTGTCCATTTTTCAGACTATTCATTGACAAGAAATTGTTTGGGTCCATGAATATTGATATTTTATAAAGATCAATGCTCATTGTCCGAGCAGTCTAGCCCAGAGCCATCTCACATTGCTGTAACATAGACATTCATGTACATGTATGTTACAACTTACAAATTTGCAAAAATACATTTTTCAAGACATTTAGCGTGAAAGCATCACTGATTATACCTATATGAACGCTGACCCTCTCTCTTCTTCAAACATCCTCAAGGTCTCTCTAGATGCCCAGTATTTACCAAACACCCACTGTCTGGATGTGTGGATCTCATTTTTACATCAGTCTGTAAGAGCACTCCTCTGTTCAGGTGTCCTGAAGATTCACATTATTTCAAAACAAATATCTTGGTATTTGTTGTACAGATGTCTATGTATGCTGTTGTCATTAAGCTTAGTGTTGGTTGTGGATTATGTGTCTTGAGGTGAATACTACACGAATACCAATGAATACTCATATCAAACCTGGCATGCTGTATTTGGTAAACATTTAAACTCCAGTGCATCTAGACAGAGAATACACAGACAGCAGATACAAAAAAAAAAATTACACATATTGCATCGAAATGTAAATATTGCATAGAACTGTGTAAATGAGGATGTTTTTTGCACTGGGGGTTTACCAACATTGGAAATGTATGCCATTTGGAACTGCAGACATACATCAAAGGTTAAGTATGATATCTGATTTCGGTGTCCTTGAATACAACATTTTGCAAATACATGGACAGTCAGACAGACGCACACACACACACCAGCAAATTTGGCAAAGAGAATAACAACTTCTCATTCCCACACATAGTAACACAGACAGACAGAAAGACAGACAGGCAGATAGATACACACACAAACACATCACACACACACACACACACACACACACACACACACACACACACACACACACACACACACACACACACACACACACACACACACACACACACACACACACACACACACACACACACACACACACACACATGCATACATACATGAACTAGCAAGTCATAACTCCTTTCATGGAGCAACAGCTCCTTGCACAAACATACACACACACACACACACACACAGATATCCAAAAAACAAACACATACACAATAATTGGTGTGGAAGACCTTGAAATATAGTATGCTTCCTTTTTGAATTACAGGGAAATGAAATATTGATATGACTATATTTATTGTGAATAGGCCTAAAGCAGAGATGAATCAAAATTCAGTGACATCATTCACCCTGGCAGGTGTTGAAGTTTGTTTTTATTCTGTACGTCCCTATTTTCATCATGCCATAGCTTTCAAATACAAGCAAAATATGTGGACAAGTTGGTGAAAATATGTGTGTCTTACTATCTTTTACAAGATATTCATGCAGTTGACAGAATATGATTTTTTGACAATCACTCTTTTGAAAATAAGTTTCCAAGGTTTTAACTGCTCACCCACATGCCATGCCATGGCTTCTCATGCCTTTGTTGTCAGAATTTTAAAAGACCTTAATGATGAAAATACCAGTAGT
>JZLH01S0184641.1:64067-76890 GCA_001188425.1 Eucidaris tribuloides | reverse complement strand
TCGGGTTCAAAGTTTGTTCTTGTCCGCAAACAGAGTTACTGAATTGGAACATTTTAATCTCACAAATTCATTTTGATTTCTCTGTTTCAAATCCGAGCAGGAAGGGATTAAACCCGTTGATCAAACATTAATTTCGGCCTTTTACATGATTAGCTTGTTGGAACAAAGGTCAAGGGCAAGACAAATGCAAAAACAGCAGTCCCACACAAGCCAAGAATATGAAATGGATGTGTAGGATCAAATACAAATGCCTAAAACAAGAGAAAAGACAAAAAAAAAGAAGCATGGGCGAAGTCCTAGTAACTTTTGGTCCACTTAATCACTCACTTTTTATTCAGTTCAGTTATAGCCTATAAAATAATATGAGTGAAATTCATTTCACAATGATCAAATTTCAATGGTTAATAATTCAACCAATATGTAATCTTAAAACACATGCTTTACTTGTTACTGAGGAACAAAATTGGCAGAAGAAAATGTTAAATTATGTCCTGGTAATAAATCACTGAAATTTTACTTACCACTTTTGACACACTTTAGAAAAGCCTCACCATATTGATTTACATTTTTGATATGAGATGAAGATTGTAAAAAAAAATGACAACATGAATACTTTGATGGAATGCATCACTTTCATTTCACAACAAATTTCATATTCAGTGTTCAATATCTCTGAAGAATGGTGGTGAAGATACTTGGTAAAATTTCTTTTTCCAGTCAAAGAGGAACCAGTTATCACCATAACCCAGATTCCACAGGTCAATTCACAGAACATTTTTTATTCCGAATTTGACAAAGGTGTCACAAGATATAACACAGATTTTAGCTCACACTTTCTCAAGTTCCCATTATTTTAACCCATTTCACCACTCATTCATATCACACATCACACATGAAGTCTCCGATGACATTCAGTCCTCCCTGCACCTCTGGATTTCACCACAAATTCCCCGAAATCCAACCCCAAAATAATCGCTGCCCCCATTACATGTCTTCTGGCACCTTCCGTCGGGGTATCCCTGAAGAAGAAAAAAAAACCTACAATATTTAAGAAGTTTGAAGAAGGTCAATGCTTACTCTATAAAGTTTTGAATAGAAATAAGGATTTCTTTTTCAAACACAGGTGAGGGATAAAGGCCTGATGCTGAGATGAATAATGTTGAGAGAGCCAAATACAAAGAAGCAAGAAAGACGGGCGGAAGGAGGAGGGGCCACCAGAAGCCGACAGAGTGATGGATAGGACAGACACCACAGCAGGTGTAACATGAAATATAGTCTCCATCACCAGACTGTTATAATTTATTCATCGGACATGAACAAGAGAGGTGCCCGACTATACATAAACCAATTAATTTTACTCTGATGTATCAACAATTTGTAAATGCTTGCATTGTGAAATTTTTCATGAACAGTATGAAATATTATCAAATACTATTAAATATAAATCAAGAACTTTATCAAATCTATTCAAACAACATTGAAATTATCCTTTGAAACATTTGAACAGAAGAAAAATAAGTTATTTCTTTTTTGTTATATTATCTTATTCTCTCCTGCAAAATTAATTGTACATGTGACACACAAAGCATTTAACAATCCAAAGCAGATGCAAAGTCTGATATTAGATATACATGTATATTATTTATTACACTCAATTGACAAATACATAACAAAAGAACTTGGGGGAAATTTTATAAAAACGGGGTGAAATAACATGAGAAACAGTCTTTTGATTTAGTACCCAACCTCCTTTAAAACATCATTTGTCTCATCCCTATTCCTCCACCCTTCTTCCTCCCAAGATATGAAAAACAGGTCAATATGAATGATAAAGTTTGACTTTTAAATATGTCTGGTCGTACAAAAAAAGAGAAACGCCCATACCATTTAGGAGACTGGATCTGAATCTAGAAACTTTCATCACCCCATCCAACGGAGCAACGTTAAGACAAAACAAGCAATGTCCCCCCTCCCTGGCTAATCTACATCCTGGACCCCCTAGCCAGACAAGGTGCGAACCCGGCGGGTTCTTTGATATGAGGACACCGGCAGGCGGCCGCTTTTGAGATATCTTAAAAACAGATGAGTTATCGCGACATATCAAAGACAAAGGGAGATTGGGTGAGAAACTTCCATGCCTGGGTTAGATGGATCGGGGACACCAGATTTGATTGTCTATGCTGACACAAAGAGTGGCCAAGGTGGGTAAAGCATCCCCCCCCCCCCATCCTCCATCGGAAAGTAAACACAATTAAAATGTAAAAAAACAAATAAAAAAGGAAAAATAACTAATAAAATGAAGGTAGACTATTGAACAGGTCAACAGAAGACACAAGTATAACCTACTGCTAAAGGCATTGTATAACAATGTTTCCAGTTTAAAAAATCTGAGCAACATGACTCCCCATGCTACCAATGTCTCTGATACGGTCTAAAAATGAAGCCCTGAATAATTGCAGTTTAAAATGATCATTAAGTGCTTTAAAAAGTGAAAATCATTGAGAGACCATTCCAGCTTTTCCCCATAGACTGCTGTATTGCAGAATTTCCTATCGGCTGAGAATAAATAATGTGTCAATTTTTATCTGCACATATTGTACTAGTGACAGCATAACTGTCCAAACTTTTGTGTTCTAGGGTGTTTACTTGTCCATTCAAACACTGTCAGATATGTCAGAAAGCAAAGTTCAACAATTTTTTAAACGAGTCTTCCACACTGTTATATAGTGTTAAACATTGGGATGGTACGACATTCATAAACTGAAGACGAAACTGATGAAATGCTGTGAATAAGTTTTTTTTTACTTTCACTCATCTCTTCAAGGAAAGATGAGCTACTTTCTCCAAAAAACACATTTGCTTTCTATTTCTTTTCCCTTTCTGCATTTTCCTGACTACATAGTTAGCATTTCCATTCCAGCCCAAATTTTTATTCCATATATCATTGTTAACATAATGAAGTTGGTCAATATTAGTTCACTTGAACCTGACCTCACTCCCCACCCACCCTTTCTCGAGGTTCTAGGTCAAACTGTACCACCCCTTAAAATGTCTCATTCATAAACGTGTCAGTCATCATTACTATGGGCTCACACCCCACAAGACTGACCACACAACTGACCACTGGTCAGTACTGGACAAAATAATAAGGAAGATATGGTAAACCACCAGACAATATTTCATTAAGATATTGAGGTGTCACTAGCCAATGACACGACCCAGAATGGGAAACATCAATAATATAGACACTTGATGTGTGCAAAGGTCAACCTTTAATGACATTGTTTCAGAAATTCTTAACCCATTAAACCCCAGAAGACAAACTAATTGTTCAATCTCTTGTGAATCTGTTGTCTGCTGAATCAAATATTGCTGATAAATATGGACACCTTCTTCCTGAAGGGATTAACCAGCCCTCAGCCATCAATGCTAATAAATACAGGTCAGACAATGAAAAATCCAAAATTTGACAGATCAAAACAGTAAGAGAATTTTCTTAAAGTTTTTTTGGAATTACTCATATTATTCAGTGCCATAGGTAATTATGTTCTACTTTCACAGAGACTGTTCTTGACACTTACGATTTTGTCAATGAATAAAAAGTATCAGTTTGGTACAGGTCACGGTACTTCAAGTTTTTACCTTAAAAAATGATCTTAAAAATTGAGAAAAATTTTTGAGTAGCTCTTTCTCCGCATTTTCTGCATATTTAACTAAACCAATTATGAAATTAATACATAACCATATTTTCCATATAAATTGACCCATTAAAGCATACTGACACTAAAATACTCACTTCATCATTCTGTCATGATACCTATCACTGGCAGGTTTCAACATATTTTGTAAATTAACAATCTGTGACCTTTGACCTAATAACAAATACTGACATTCTTTCACACTCCTAAAATGCTTCCAAATTCAATCAAAATTATGGATGAAAGAAACAACAAATTATGCAGATGCATGCACAACCACCACTTTGAAATGATTAATCAATCAATCAATATCAATAAATAAATGAATGCCCCCATTTCTATACAGTGGTAAAATATTTAAAAAGTTAATAAAACACTTTTTGAGTGGCATATAATCATTTTACTTACAAGCTTTTGCACCTGAATGGCTGTACGTGATGAACGCACATGGACAAGCACGCATTTTAAGCATCCCACCAGCTTTACCAACATGTCTATCACCCTCCCCACTGAGTGTACAGTGCATATATGCACTTGATCAGTTAAAGAGGTGTCTATGGTCCAGCAGGGAGGAAACATTCACAGATTCATTTGTCAGAACAGTAGCTTGCCTTACTCTATTCATGAGAAGTCAATCACAAATGTCAATCACTTAAAGGGAATGAGCACTTAAAAATCTACTTTGGATATGTGAAAAAAAAATGTTTCATTTTATATGAACATTTCCGTAACTTCACCATTGTAATTGTTCCACTCACTACAAGTTTTAAAGGCCCACTGTCATGACAGGATGAAAAACGGCCTCCTTTGACTAAAATCATAAAAAAGGGTACACAAATGCAATGGAAACAGCCATAACAGTGTGAAAAATTCCTCCCACAATCTGTACACTATGGCACTATAACAGTCCATGAATATGTGCCTGTATGCAGGTGACCCGACATTTGCTCCGGCGACAATTGCTCCGGTGACAATATCTCAGAAGACAAAGAGTTAGGGTTAGGGTTGCAATTGGCTTTCTAGTTCAGAATAGGGTTAGGGTTAAGGTTAGGGTTAGGGTTAGGGTTAGGGTTATTGTTTAGGTCAGGGTTAGTGCATGAAATAATCGTCGGAGCAATTGTCGCCGGAGCAAATGTCATGGAACCGTATTCCAAGACTGGTTGTCATCCTCTCTACGGTGGAGATGACCCTTGATAATGGGACTTTAATTTCCATGCTGATGAACTGAAAACATATATGTTTACCACCACTTACCTGTAGTCAAATCACCAACACCATTTTTATTTTGCATGTCTTCTAGGCTCTAGGGTACAGAACTTCCAGATATCACCTGTATAAATAATCCAGTGAAATAAACCAATGATTTCTCAAAATCTGTACAGACATGGAAGTTACTGTCATCGCACAGATCTTCCTTGAGAACAGAGATATACATTACAGTTCACAGATATCCTTTAATGAAAATCACAAATGATTCCACTCAAAACCACATACCAAGTATATTCTTTCATGCTTAGTGCCAGAGTGAAATCAGCATATAGTGTTAATTCTAAATTTCATTGCAATTGCTACAGTATTTCCTTTAATCGCTCATGCGTCAATGATCACAGCGAAATGCCACGAAGGACGAGTAGTTTCGGGGGGGGGGAGGGGGGATCCTGATACCATCCCCCCGCCAAATCTCAGGTTTTCCTACCTGTTAACACCACTTTCGCTATAGCGTCGCATTGAATTTAACAGAAGGGAGCGGCATCTCTTGCATAGATTACTATGACTATACACGACCTGCGAGATATATGGACCCCCCCCCCTTGACCTTTATGAGCTGACCGTGATGCCCACTTTCCTTGTTATATCCACACCTATATGGTTTCCAAGATGGAATTCAAGGTCGGTATGGAGACCAAGCTATTGTTAAAGGACTTGATGAAACTGACACATTTGTCTTGTCAAGGCACAGTGGAGTAACCGTGGGTATCGATTGGTGAATTGGGGGCGGGGACCTCTAAAGAACAAACCTGACATGATTTTTCACACCACCACCACCCCAGACTACAACTCTCCGGGCCTATTCAGAAGAATTATTATTTTTGTCAGAATTTAGACCTATTCAGGCCTATTCAGCATGGAATGTGACAATGTTGATGTACGGGGGCTATCGGCAGACAAAATGTCTGGATCGAAATGGGGAGACCACAGAATGGAAAATTGCTAGAAAGGACAATGCCACGCAGACAGGGCAGTTGAAGAATCATACTCGCTGAACAAGTTTGGGGAAGATATTTCATGACATCAAATTGTTCCAGGACAATTCAGGATACTTGTCTGTTTTTTTAAGCCATGGACTATGACAATGAGACATGAGTAGCCTACTTCAGCAGCTCATAATGCTGTGTATACAACTTATTATCAACCTTTGTGACATCAATTTGAAAATGGAGTTCTTTCACAGACTTGCAGTACAATAAAACGGCATTGAAAAGTCCATTCCAGACATAACAACAATATCAAGCTGCCAATGAATATGGAATTCTTTTATGCACCATACATATGGACTTATCTGTGCTTGTAAAACCTTTATGGTATAAGTAATAAGTTACTTAACAAATACCTCCTTTTAAACCTTTTAAAAACTGAATACGCAAGATAGTTATCTTCCAAATCAGAGTTTGTTCCTAGAATTTAGGCCAATGCTCAATTATTCATTTCATTATATCTCTGACACTTCCACCTTACATACTTTTAAAATATTGCATCCCATTGGCCCAAGATTCAGGATCAAACCATCAAGTGACCAATCAATCCCATTATTCTTCTTATTCTTTATATCAACTTGCAAAAATTTTCCTTTCACTTCAGCCCAAATATTTTTTTTTCAAACAATTCAGATATAACTATGATTACAATGGTTAAGATTTAGAGATTAATCAAATAAGCATGGTACATACACAACAAATAAATGTGAAAAGTTCCAAATATTGCACTTTCAATCAGTAAAACATGTTTTTCCCCCTTTTTCTTCATTGTTGTTATGTATTTTGTTTTGTTTTTCACAGAGCCATCAGGAAAATGTTGATAGCAATTAAAGAAATGTAAGAGCCCAGTATTAAAGCTGGAATCTAAGCTATGGAATTTCAGGAAATCTATGAAGAAATTAGCATTTTGGAAATGAATAACCATTTGGTCAACAAACCAACAGTCACTCCAGTCCAAATGAAACACAAAGAAATGCATTAAATGAGGTGTCAGTTCTATCATTAATTAGCCATTATTATTCACCATTCACACAATATTCCAAATATACATAAGAAATGGATCTTGACCCACTTTAAACTGGATCATACAAATAGAATAAACTCTGGATGGACCCTTCAGAGACTATCTAGAATTCTGGGGGAAGTGGGCTCATAAAGCAGAACTGGGACTACAAAGACAATGTTAAAAATAGATTCATACTTGCGTCAAAGTAAACAAAGTTCTGCGTGGAAATAGTTCGCAAACAAAAGCATCTGACGTCAATTGGAAAATTTCAATCAACGACGAACATGGACCAACACCAGACAGGTACTGTTTGTGAATGAATATTTCTGCTTGTATGTTTCAATGGTATGAGCCATATTTAGTTCATTTCATTCAATAGGACCATTCATGAATAACCTAGTTCAAACCCCATTTTACAAAAGACAGTATTTTTAACACCCACAGGTGAAATATAAACATAGTATTCTGTCTGTTGTTGACTAAAACTTGTTTACTAAAACTTGTTTACAAGTAAACAATTAGAGTACCTATCTTGTCTTTTTATTTGTGAAACTAGGAGTTGGCTCTGGTGCCAAAAGATAATCCCCCAAAATCCAGTAACAATATTTTGGTGTGATCAACATCCGTCCACCCCCAGAATCGGACATTTCTACCATGCATACCCGACCGATTATAATTTTGAGGGGATTACTTATCTCAATAATTATGTCAACACGAAAAGTTGATATTGTGATGAAACACCAGAAAGTTGTTCAACTGTTCTCCATATCTTCCCCTGAGAAATAATTCCATTACATAGAGGTACATGTATTTGAGTGCATATTAGAAAAATTTAATTTAAACCAGAATCTTTCACATCTCTTATAACATATAAAAGGGTACCAATCTTGTTCTCATTAAACAGTTTTAAATCATAAACTCTTGGGAGAGTATTTGATTCTAATTCAGCTAAATTCCATTGAAATACCATACATTGGTAAATTGGCAATTTGATCCAGCGATCTCATTCCTAATGGGAAATGATGGTTGTATATGTTAAAGGGTTTTTAATGATATAGTTCCAGATGTTTAGTATTTTATAATTTAATACTTAAATTGTTGAGGAAAAATATAACCAAGAACACATAGCATTTTGAATGGAACATGTTTCAAAGTGAACACACTTCATCTTCAGCCTGGAAATTATACACAGTCATTGGTATTAATACACTTTGGATACAATACAAGCAATTGGTTACAGAACAATTTTAATTTATACACCCTGGATATCAAGTAATGGCTACAGAAACATTTTTACGAATGTAGCTACATAACATTATAAAAGGTATGTGGTACATCGCGAAAAGAACAGGAGGGCAATTGAATAATTTGAAAATTTCCACGCTGAAGATGAAGTGTGTTCACTTCGAAACATATTCTGTTTATTAAAATGTTATGTGTTCTTTGTTATATTTTTCAAGTTATTATCGTGTCATTCTTTTGGTAATATTAAATTGTTGACTAATATACGCCAGAGAATCACCTTAAAGTTGAATTCATGTTCAACAATCAATATTTAAAAAAAAAAACCCATTAAATTCAGTGCCTGATTTTCAACAAAAAGTAATGCATTTTTTTTACTACTTGTGAAAATACTGGGGAACACATTTCTAATTGTCCTTATACCGAAAGGAAGTCTGTTCTGCTATAAAGAAAAGAAAAGAAGAAAAGAAGTTAGCACTAAAAGAAGTCATGGATATTGACTTTACAACAATTCCAAGAGGCATTCTTCCTGGTTTTAAAGAATCGCATGCTCTAATTAATCCATGCATTTAAAATTTTGGAGTAATGTTCCTAGTCCCCAAATTCTTTCAGGGTGACACCCCCTGACTATGTTTATGTTATCACCATGGTAACTATTCTTTAGTGCCTATGTCAGTAGTTTTGGAGATTTGATGGTGCACATCTTGCTCGTGATGGCACCCACGCCAAACAGCCGGTTTCAATCAAATAAAAGGTGAACTAGTTCTACAACAAAAACCAGACCCTAAAAATACACTTTGCTTTGGAAAGCATGAATGTCGCAAAACTATGTGTACTTTCTTTCAAATAAAAACAATATTTCAGCAGGAGAAGGATTGGTTATTGCAAACTTTCTGTAAATACACCCACACTAATCCTAAGCTCAATAGCGGGTCACAATTTAAGAGATTGCAAACTGTATCCAGAAATTCAATTATAAGAATGTTTTGGTTTATTGATGCAAATGTTCTGTACAGACAATACACCAGAATTCCAATGGGTGGAAATGTCAGTTGCAGTAATATCATTTTTTGGCTCAAAATGGAAGTCTAAAGGGATAAAATGGCAAGTCTGTCCATAATCTGACATAATTAACCCCAAGACCCAAGAGTCTAGTTGAGAGTAGATAAAGATATAAAGCAGTAGACTTATGTTCCCAGGCACTGAATCAGTAAATGTTGGTAAGTAGTAACGATGATCCATGCATAGCCTTAAAGATTGTGTCAGGGATTTGCAAGTCCATTACTTCCCTTTATTATCAATACAAACGGTAGTTTAGTATTTACAAATGGTGTGTTGAAAGTTTGAGATCCATACGTCATGAATTTGTTGTTTTATGAGAAAAACTAATAATGATATGCTACCAGAATATTGTTCTTTCCGTAAGTTTAAATTTTGCTCAAATTGCGAATCACGGTTATGTGTACCGTCGCAAGACCAGCAGAGCACACTGATTGGTTAAACGGCTAAACTCCGCGCGACCTTCGGCTAACGGCTGATCGAACAATTTTGGAACTGCCCATGCACGTCGACGTCACTGTAAATTTTGAAGTTTCATTGTCCAGATTTTCACCAAAACTACGTATTCTGCCCAAAGATTCTATGACAGGTGTTTATTTATACTAATCTTCACATTGTGAATGATTTGAGCTGGTTTCATTCATTTTACCGTTTTCTGACGTGCAAATCCCTTACTCTGTCTTTAAAATGTAGAAACTAAACAATTTCATCATGTTAAAAGGGAAAAACATGTACCCAATACCACAGCAGCACTGTATACCTTGATATTAGCAACTTTTGAAGTTACTTTGGAGACTATTTGGAAAATTCAAGCTGAAGACCATGACTGGCCCACAGTGAATGAACCTAACTTCAAATCCCACTTAGTATTTCAGTTTCTCAACCCCTCCAACACTCGTCCGCAAAAGCAATGAAAATATCAAGACAATTGATACTCCCCATTTTTTCTTCCAGAACAGAAGTATGTTCTCTGAGTTCATCCAGAGTATTTGTTTGTATATATTCAAATCTTTCAAATATATATTTAAATATTTCAGAAGGCACACCCACCCATAAAGGCATCCAACTCAATTTCCCCATAGTAAACATGTGCTTGTTGAATCTGTAAAGAACAGTGTTGGAGGACTCGAGGCCGGCCTTGGCCTCGAGGCCGACTTTGCCTCGAGGCCGACTTTGCCAGTCCTCGGCCTCGGCCTCGGCCTCGGAGCATGTGGCCTCGGCGATTCGGGTCGAGGCCGGGTCGAGGCCACAAAATTTTATAGAATCTGTTGAATCCAAGAATAAACCCGATCTCATTTGTTTGGCATGCATTTTGAAGTATTTCCAACTAATATTCCACAAAGAATTATGGAAATACTTTTACAAGTTGAAGCTAAGGAAATCACCACTGATTACTTCAATCTATCCAGCCTGTAAGTTTCACACAGTTCATCAGGTTAGTTGATGTTTCTCTATGTCGCAGTTCTACTGCAACAAGACAGGCACTGTAAAATTTGATGCCCGTTCATTAGCTAAATGTTCTGATGACAATAATAGTTATAAACATCAAACATTGTTAACTTCAAAGTCAGCAGCTTTTGCTTTACTTTTCTGATTTTTTTTTTTCAAATTGATAAATTGCAGTAATTGGTTGATTTGAATGACTGGTTGATTGTTGAATGATTGTATGTAATTGATTGTAGGATTTCAAAGTACATTTAATTTTTTAAAGGTTAGAATTATGCCCTAAAATATTACATTATTTCGTAAGTTGGTGACTCGGACTCGGCCTCGGAAGGTGGTGACTCGGACTAGGTCTTGGCCTTGGAAGGTCGTGACTTGACTACAACACTGGTAAAGAAGGATACTTGTCAACACACAACATCTTTCCTGCTTCCCTTTGATGTCCCTATTATAGGTTTGAACTTAAAAAACAGGACTGATGATATAATTTCACAGGTCCAATAAACAGTAATGATATAAAATTAATGGCCTTAAAAGTCTCCTTCTGGTTTACAGTACAACTTGTCTAAATTACTTTTGTTTAAATGAGAAAGACAAATTTTATTCCATCTACATGTTCTTGGGTAAAGTTCAAAAAGGCTTGATGAAACTCAGCAAATAAGATTTTTTTTTCCTATTTTTTTTTATGGGGGGGGGGGGTTCAGGTGAAACAGGAGGTCTACCTTTTTCTGAGAAATTAGATCTACCATGTTTGTGTTTGGTACTTTGGTTAGATCTCGTCCAACATATTTGTATGTTTGTTAACCGATATGATACCTCCACAAAAATGTCCCTAAAAGGTGTGTTTCAAACATTTAAACATCACAGAGACCGATTAATACAAAGAAGCACTATGACAAGCTGGAGTATGTAGGTCATGAAATAAGTGCCTCATGCCAAATTATTAATGACCCAAGGTGTGTTAGCTATAAATCTTCACCCACCCACCCTAATATCCATAGTCATATCACTCTTTATTATGAAAGAGACATTATGATCAAGAAGCTCCTTGGTACAAAGGATATGTGTGTGTATTCAATGGGGATTTAGGAGACTGTCGGATCATTTTAAGTCTTTTGAACAAAAATCCTTCATATTTCAAATCTTCATAAAAGTTTTTTTTCTTTAATAAAAACAACTTGTCATCATTTCATCTCTCACTGAATTCTTTGTGCGATTTGTATTCTAAGAAAATAAATGTGTCCGTTTTGGGGGGAATAAACACACAATAAAGGTACCATCCACTTTTTGAGTAATGTTTTCTTCTGGTTTTAGAAATGCATAGATTCACTGTGGATTAAGTTTTGGGGTTAAGGACATTGAACACTGAACATTTAGTGTGTGGGTTGGAAGCTTAGGATTATGACCAGATTAGCCTATATTTGTGAAGAATGGTAAGAATGAATTTTCATATGATTAACTTAAGGTTTTTCATTTATTCTTTGCTTCTATTTATCTGTATCTATATTCTTTAACAAAAGGAATTTTTAAGTTTAACTTTGTTCCAGTGACTGAAATTTTGTGCTCTCATGATTCTGGAATTATAAAATACTGTCCAAATGATTAAATAGGGGATGGATCAGATGAGTTTAATAACTCAAACAATAATAGTTTCAGACTATCTTCAAGTAGGCTTAAGTGTTAACCACTGAAATTTAAAATTGGGTGTGTGGGTTGGGACCACGGAGTCATGATGGGATTAACCTATATATGTGAAGAATTGTGAGAATGAATTATAATGATTAACTTGAAGGTTTCTACATTTTATTCTTTATCACACAGAAATTTTCGAATATCTTGAATTACGAAACAAATATACTAAAAGGGGGTCCATTAAATGTTTTGACCCTTTGGAGACAAGGAATGTGAAATCTCATGCTGGGGTATATGGAGAATGCATGTTACATTGAAAAGTTAACTATTGAAGGATTCTACTGCACAACATTCACGCTTATTTCTCCTCACATATACAAATCTAAGTCAAATCCTTTCAGCCAAGATATACACCTCAAGTAGTGTATACATTGACATATTTTTCAACTCATTTTGTTCTTGAGGCATTTTCAAGTGCTCCCAATCAT
>JZLH01S0184641.1:41124-52124 GCA_001188425.1 Eucidaris tribuloides | reverse complement strand
ACACCCTTATTTGATGCAAGATGTTGCATCAAGATGAATAATGCATGGTACTGAAAAATATATTTTTTTATAAAGATAAAAATCAAGATAAAAATAAAGATTTTTTTTTTTACACTGTGTATTATCATGCCTCAAGTGCCACAAATAAACTGCATCAACAGATTCGGTTTAAAGGGAGAAGGTGCCAGCAACTAACAGGCATAAGTTAAGAATAAAAATGACATTGTGAGTATTGTGAGAATTATGGTACATGTACATGGTGACAAAAACAGCCTAAATAAGGGGTACTGTGTGATACTCACCCTCATTAAGGCCCTATAAATTAGTTAATTTGTGTTTATTATTACGTCTTTGTAAGTTTTATCCTACGACAAAACTTGCAGAAACAGCTATAGGGGGAGGAGCTTATCAATTCAAACAGTGCATACATTACCACAGTGCGGCTAACACACGTCGCGTGGCATGCATTGGTTATGCATGGTCAGCTCCCTGCAGTGCACGTGCAATCTGATTGGTCGGCAAGAACTCAAATATTTTCTTAACTTATGCCTGTTAGTTGCTGGCACCTTCTCCCTTTAAGTCATATTTTTTATCTTACACAGTACATCCTTAAAACAAGAAGCAATTAGCTTTCTCACAATTGCCCGTTATACCCACACCACTCTATGAGCCACGCTGTATAACTCTCCAGTAGGGATAGTCTGATTTTACAGTATAAAGGAAAAAGCACAAGTACACCACTACTTGCATCGCCACCGTGCATAAAATTTCTCTGAAACATTTTTAACTCTTACAATAAATCAAATCTTCAATTTATTTTGATAATATATACTGCATCATATTAGAAAGTTTAGCAACTTATTTGGTTTATTTATTCTTTTTTTCAACATTGCATTTCTTGTTTATATATCAATTAATTTAGTCATTCATTCATTTATCTTACATTTGTGTATTTACATGTACATGTAATCTACAAATTCATTGACATTTATTTATTAATTATTCAATTACTTATTTATTCATTGATTTACTTATTCATTGTCAGTTGATTTATTTACTTTTATTCTTGGCACAGTGGAATCTATCTTTAATGACCACCCTATGACAACGCAATAGCCAAAATGTGTTTCACCCAGTTTCGCGCACATAAATACTTGCTCAAAAAATTAACACTAGGCTCAAAAAGGTTGTTGACCCCTACTGGTGACCTTTGATCTTTTGGTGACCTTCAGCTCCCTATGAGACATCTACCACCCAATGTGGTCACAATTGGGAAAATGGGGGCAAAGTTATGGGCCATAATAAAAACTTGCTAAAAAAAACTTAACATTGGGCTCAAAAAGATCATTGACCCCTGCCAGTGATCTTTGACCTTTTAGTGACCTTTAGCTTCCTATGAGATATCTACCACCCAAGTTTGTTCACAATTGGGCAAATGGAGGCAAAGTTATGGGCCATAATAGAAACTTGCTCAAAAACATAACATTGGGCTTAATAAGGTTGTTGACCCCTGCTGGTGACCTTTGACCTTTTGGTGACCTTCACATTCTAATAAATTTGCAAGTCTGTATGATCCATCTTCCATCCAAGTTTGATTGAAATTGGAGCATTTAGCTCTGAGTTATTCAAGTTTTTGTACAAGTAAGCGTAACGGATGGACGCCGTAAACAGACGTCTCTGCCATAACAGACGGACGACGGACGGAGGAACAGACGCCAAAGTGATCCCTTAGTCTCCCTCCATCTCGGTGGCTTTCCCAAACAACATGTTGCCTTTGTAGCCAGGAAGCTGCTGTATAGAAAGGTGGATGCTAAATCAGGTTTTAGTTTTATTGGTGTAGAGGGTTACAATGTTTTCACAGTAACAGGTGACAGTTATATCATTATAGAGTCTTAACCCTCTCATCTGCAGCCAACATGGGTAAACAAACCCAATAGGATTAACTCCCTTAAGCAGATAATCCTAATCCTCATTCTTGGGTTTAACACCAGTGTTTACAATAAGGTGGTGATGAATGTCAAGATGGTGATTAAAGAGTGGTGTTGATGTCAAGATAGTGAACAAAGAATAAAAGTTGCCACTCAAGGTGTGTAGTTCATTCACCTACAGGGTCCTGCAATCCTCACACACATGCAACATACCCTTATTTCTATTCCTCTCACTCGATGTAGGGAGGTGGACCTACGTAGATAACATTCCGTACTGCCTTGAGCCTAGTCTGGCTGCCAGACGTATTGGGTAGACCAGCAAAATAAATTTGTCTACTTCGCGGCCAGCCTCTGCTTCGCAGAGGCCGGAGTCTGGAATTCAGACTACCTTGAGCCAAACTAATTTAGTCATTCTTTGTTTGTGTGCAGGAGCAGCTACAATTACAGGGTCAATGGAAGTACTAGTCTACAGCACAGATTGTTCAGACCCTGATTTGCACACCACAAATGGCAAGGGCTTGTGCCTGGGCCTGGTCAGTGCAAGAGTCAACACATTACATCTAGTGTGACCAACTTGCAGTTTACTTGCCCAGTTGGGCTACACTTTGAAAGAAACCTACACAAAACCTCTGCCAGATGCGTGCTGCTACTTTTCGACCCAGTGTCATGATTTGACAGAGCTTTTACCATGGATTGGCGTTGGCCTGATTTGAGTAGGCAACACTATTAAGATTGTAGATGTCTTCATTCCCCAGTACAAAATACTATTGTCTACACATGATTCAACCATAAAAAAGAACATGGATGCACAATTTTTAAGAGCAAGTTTTAACCTGTTGAAGACTGCACTGTAATCATGAGACATCTCCAGTCAGGGTCTTTGGAGAATATGTGTGATTAAACTCAAATCATCTTCAAAAGGTTGAAATGCAGGCATATAGTAAATTAGTAATCATGAATTATGACTTGTGACAGTCTTGTGGAACACAGACTGCAACTGAAAAGTACATAAATATGTTCTTCCTATTTCATCACAAGTCAACGAGAGCACAATTCAATACTGCCTGGATTGCGCACCATAAACATGCAGCAGATATGTTCAAAGAAGAAATGGGTTTAGTCAAAACAGTTTTTAATTTTTTATTTTTATTCCCTTCATTAATTTAATTAGGTCCATGCCAAGATAGACACAGTAACTTCTGTGTAAATTATGCCTTAAAAACCAACAATGAAATTTGCAGCTATATAAGTGAACTTGATATATTTCAATGAAATACAAGAATTAGTAACCTGCTTTCTACTCAACTAGAAGTACATACAAGATCAGTTCCATGGGAGATTTGCGAATTGGCAACATAAGTTTATGAGCAATTACAACAGGGTAATGATCAGCACATATGCCCCAAGGGAATGTATACACATTTCTTCCAATTTTCAATTACAGTTTGACACCTAGGCTAGACAGTTTTTCATGCACTTTTGCCAGAAACACTTCCATTAACCCCATCAGTCCCATAAACTAAATTTGTTTTTGGTTGGACATTGCTACTGTATGGTACGGTGAGGACTAACACACTATTCTGTGACTCTGTGTCATTCCTGTCTTTCGTCTTGTATCATGAAAGGGCATGTTAACCAACGTGCTGATGTCACAGAAGATAAAACAATCTTAATGACCCCAATATTGAACAAAATAACAACATACACATGCCTCATAATGGGGGCTTCCATACTAATCCCTTTAATCCTCTGAAACTGTTGCCACATGGGAAGGGTAAAAGTGACCCTTCCTTAATAAATGTCACCATTATCATCACAAAGCATGTTAATGATGAAATGTTATTCATCACACTTTCCTTTCTTCACGCCGGGCCAATTTAAATAAGATTTACTGATACTCGATGCCTTACGGAAGGGGAAATTTTCAGGAGCGGTCAAGGGCGTAGGCTGGGGGGGTGCACTGGGTGCACGTGCACCCCCCCGCAGAGCCACAGGAGTTCCGCTCCTGGCAAGAAAAACGAAATTTGCACCACTTTTTCTGCTTTCAACGCCTGATTTACTCAACTTTAGTTCCACCTCCCTAAGATGTGCACCTCCCCATGTCAATTTAGTTCCGCCTCCCCAAGATGTGCACCTCCCCGTGCCCAAACCAGCCTACGCCCCTGGCGGTCATTCATTGTCACCTACTGGTCATGAAAGTAATGAACAAATTATTGACTCCTTGATTCTTCCTTTCACGCTAAACCTTCTTTCTCTTCACACAATGAAAACTGATATGTCTTGTGGAGTTTTAGAGAGGCAGCAGTGACCCTTCCTTTCCTTTCACTATCCTGGCACTAATTATATAAATGGGGTGTAAGCAGAATTATACCTCAGGAAGGGGCACTAGCAAGGATAAGTGATGCTGGGGAGATGGGGGGGGGGGACGAGGCAGGGAAAAAGATAAATTTTCATCCCGGGGGCTACTTTTCCTGTTTCATATACTTTTTTGTATTGAACCCTACGGCAATTTTGGGGGACTCTTTTTGCCATTTCGGAGGTTAAATCGCCCCGCCCCACACCCCCATGTATTTTTTCCCCTGGGATGGGGACAACCCATCAAGCATTCTGAAATCATCACTAAATTGATATATCACAATTAGACAAATGTGGTTACATACAACATGCCAAAGTTTAGTTTTGTCATCCTTCCCTTTACTCCCGCTCTTCCACCCCCACCCCACCCCACTCCACCCCACCCCGACCCCCCTGACCCCCTTATGAAATAAAACTTCAGGCACACAGTGACAGTGCTGCATATGATGCTCATCGTGTCATCAGCTCTGTACCTCACCACTCCATGTATCAAAAGCTTCAATTCTGTCACTTTCTTCAACAGCCGTGTAATCGCAAGATTGCCGAGCTCAGTAGGGCACAGCATCATGGGAAATTCCAATTAGGAAGTATCTTGTCAGCGAGGGCTCTCACAGGTCCGTTCGCTAAGATGTTGCGTTATAAACCGACGACAGTGACCCACTAAACCGTGCAACACCCCCGCCGTGACCAATTTCAACGAATTGACCCTGTCTGTGTTTCACAATCAAAAGATTTTAAAATCGTGTCAGTATGTCGCAGATTATTGACGAGGAAGCCGCGATTCTATCACTCGGCTAAATGTAGTGAATTGGCCATCTTTTGTGAGATCGTCATAATGTTCAAGCTAGCTGCATCCGCTGATCAGCCTACTCCATACTGTGAAGCCCACCATGAATCTCAAATGAAGTTGTTAGCTCACATTCGTAAACATCACCCCATGGCACAGTCAGCAATATTTCTATGGAATGATTGCGGTATAGAGCAAAAGGGGAGCAACAAAGTCAAAATTTATTTATTATTACATTTTAAGTGTTTTGTTTTTCCGCTTTTTTGGCCACCTTGACCTTCTGAACCCTATAACAATGGTCAAAAGGAAGAGATACAAAGTATCATGTTAGCCCAATTAACCTTTCCCATTCCCACCTGTATAGCACAGTGCCACACTAATTTACTACATAACTGCAAAGGTCAAACTGAATTATGAAACAAAGTCAATCAAAATGAGAGCTTGTGATATTTACAGAACCATTTACTTAACTAAACAGTAGCATATATCTTTTACAAAATGACAATTCATTCATTACTTTTCTATTGTAAGGGTCATATTGAGTTTGGAACAAAGTTCATTAAATGTTTTGAAAGATATAAAGTTTGTAATATATTCACAAAACTACAGACTTCAAGCAATGCATAAGCTTGAGAGAAGTTAATCAAAATTGATTTACAATAAACAATACTTTAGAGATTTGAGATATATTTGGGATAATTCCTTTCATTGAAAATGATATATATTTGATAAGTTTTTGAGTTACCTAGTAAATTATCAACAGTCTCTATAAAGTTTATTATGTTATTATAGAAGTGAGTGATGGTTATGTTTGTTTGTTTCTTTCTTTGTTTTGTTTCTTTTGTTTAAAATGCAATGATAAACATCCAGAAGTCATTTCAATCTTTACATTGGAGAGATAACATGCATATGTGACTTTATGACAAATCAAAGCAGTTACATATTGTATCTTTCATATACATGTACATGAACTTCCAACAAAAGAGGTGACATTTTATGCCATACCTTCTTGGAATTGTGTCAAGATGAGACAAAATGATGTAAGTGATTTTGTTTTATTTCAGATTACATGAAAAAATACAAAAAAAGATGTGTGGAAATTTCCATTGTTGATTTTATATTTATATATACATGTATGTCACACTCCTTTCTAAGGTCATTTTTGGAAAAATAATAAATAAATGATACAACATGAAATCTTCTACACGGGTTTTTCTTTTTTCAGGGCAGGACTGTAATAACGATCACACATCTTGTAAACAATCTGAAAATAAGGATGTGGTAGAAATATCTAAAAAAAAATTAAAATCACAGGATACCTCAAATTTATTTAACACTTTGGATGCTGGGCTGAAATCTATGCGTGTTAACTAGAGACTGGATTGTTTGGTAGTTATATTATGTATACAACCTTTCAAAAATGTACAATTTTCTCTAAAAATTCAAATAATATCAAGACAAGATTATCAACTTTAGACATTTTGTTCTTTCAATGTGACTGCACTTTATAAAAAAAATATCATTGATAGTCATTTCAGTGATGTTCATCTTTGGAGTTAACAGGTATGAAACTGATGTCTTCATGGTGAACTAGCATGCCATCAGTATCCCCATTGAGGTTACACATGGGCAAGCAGGTGTGCCTTCAGCACAAAGTTTTAAAGATGCTATTTAACAGTGTTTGAATCGACAAATAAACACCCTAGAACACAAAAGTTTGGACAGTTTTGCTGTCACTAGTACAATATGTGCAGATACAAATTGCCACATTAACCATTCTCAGCCAATACGAAATTCGGCAAGACAGCGGTCTATGGGGGAAAGCTGGAATTTTCACTTTTTTAAAGCACTTAATGATCGTTTTAAACTGCAATTTTTTCTAGGGCTTCGTTTTTAGACTGTATCAAATACACGGTAGCATGGTGAATGATGTAACTCCAGATTTTTTAAACTGGGAACATTGTTTTACAATGCGTTTAAGTTACTGAAAACTACTTGCATTTATTTTTAATTTTATTTCATCTCTGTAAGGAAACACATTTCTTCTTCTTCTTCTTTTCTTCTCTTCTCTCTTCTTCTCTTCTTCTCTTCTCTTCTTCTTCTTCTTTTCTTCTTCTTCTTCTTCTTCTTCTTCTTCTTTTCTTCTTCTTCTTCTTCTCTTCTTCTTCTCTCTTCTCCTCCTCCTCCTCCTCCTCCTCCTCCTCCTCCTCCTTCCTCCTCCTCCTCTCCTCCTCTCATCCTCTCCTCCTTCTTTTCTTCTTCTTCTTCTTCTTCTTCTTCTTCTTCTTCTTTTCTTCTTCTTCTTTTCTTCTTCTTTTCTTCTTCTTCTTCTGAGGGGGGGGTTTCTGGGAAACATCAAAGTTCCTTTAATCCATGTTATGAAAATTAGGGCACAGGTACTACAATGACACTATTGTTTTAATGGTTTACCATTTCAATGGATATTCATTTGGGAAATGTCCACCTGTTTTGAAAAAAAAATATGTGTCATCAATAATTATGAAAAATGTTTTGGAAATGATGAATATTTTTTTAGAAAATGATGCACAATTGTACACATATAAATCCATTTTATTTTTAGAAACTTAATTCAAAAAGACAGGAGACTACAGAGAATACACTAAATGTCACATACTTAAATCACTTTGAAACTCATATTCATAACCTAATCCACATTCTTCTAAGTCATGAATGTTGTGGTTACTATCAACGTTGTGGTTACTGTCACTCTGTCAGAATTGAAAAACAGAGATATTATTTATGCATTTCCACACAAATGGATATTATGTGGCTGTGCAAAATACACAGTGGAATAATCAAAATTCCATAGAATCATACAAAATAACATGTTTGTGCATTGCTGCGTTGTTTGTAATGTTTTGTATGTAGTAAACTCGAAACAATGTTACTTTGTTCCACAGTATGATACCTGTCTCCTGTATTTATCATTCATGTCCTTATATGTTACATTGTAATGAAAAGAGTATATTGATACATCCTCAAAACCACACAAAAGATGAAAAACATACACCATGTACAGAATATCATCTATTTCTAATCAAAATAGTCATATTTCTCTCATTTTGACAGACTGCCACCATGCTTTATACTAGGGTCATAAGTTTTCTGTGTTCTAAAAGGTCAACTTCTGTCTTCTTAAACGTACTGAAAGTCAAATTCTACATTCTTTTATGAAACAAAAACAAGTAACAGTAACAAGTATACCGGTAATACATTGCCATTCTGCATACTTAAAGGCATTGGCTAACATTTACCACAGTTAAAAAAATCTGAGCTACATGATTCCCCATGCTACCATTGTCTTTGATAAGGTCTAAAAATGACGCCATGAAAAAATTGTATCTCAAAGTGATTATTAAGTGCTTTAAAAAAGTGAAAATCATAAGTTTATCGGATTCACCTGCCCATTTTCTCCCATAGACTTACTGTGTGTACACCTAGGCTATTAAAACTCTCCCCGAGTTTTAATTGTTTATTCATGCATAACTTGCCATTGGCAGTGTAACTTTCCAAACTTTTTATTCTAGGGTGTTTATTTGTCCATATGAACACTATGTAGTTCAGATATCAAAATTTGACAATTTTTTTAAACTGAAGCTCCACAATGTTAGCCTATCACTTTAATTACTTATGATACATTTCTATAGCATGGACTTTAAATGTAATTTCTGGTTGGTAAAACAAGTTTTTCTTTAGTTTATTTCAAATTTGATTCTAATTATTAATAAACATGTATATATTGTACAAATCTAAAACTTACTGTTGTGTTATCTGAAAATGTGTTGTCCATTCTCTACCTATTTCTACGATTGCATCACAGAGGTATGTGTATGATGCTTGCCTTTTACATTGGTTACATCAGTCGCCTCTTTTATCCAACATCATACAAAGATTAGATAAATATAAAACACCCATGTGAAAAACAATTATCCAAACATACATAGTCTAGCAGTGTTGGGTATAGCTCGAGCTGAAGACAGTCATACCCCATTTATACTGGGAGTTACCCAGCTTCAGGTCCGGACCTGAAGCTGGGTAACTCCCAGTATAAATGGTCGAAAAATATGTAGCCCAAGCTAAAGTTAGTCCACTCTAGGAGGTGGTTCAGGTCCGCATCAGGCCCGAGCTAAAATCAGTATACAGTACTGGTCACAATTAACCCACTCAAATGCGTGCAACCTGCGCACAACATTCGCACAACCTACGCGATTGTAATGGGCAACATGTCGCGCGAAGCTTGCGCACGACCTGTGCGCAGGTTACACTTATTTACGCATAGGTAACAACAGGGTATTCACGTAAACTACGCACGTTTCACGCACCGGCTACGGGTAAGCTTCGCATAGCCTGCGCGCAACCTTTGCGTATGTCATGCATAATACACATGTTGCGCAAGGTAGGTTAATTGTGACCAGTACTGTAAAACATATCTCAATCTTAGCTCGGTCTAAATTCAGTGACCCATGAAGTGTATGCACATATTGATAAACAATATTCACACTCGCAGGAAGCACAACTGGGGGGGGGGGGGTGTATTACACGTACCACGACTACTACTCCGGTCTCGCATGAACATGGGTAGTCGAGAATGGCAGTATAAAACGACTTATCCCACTTCAGAAGCGGGCTAAAAGTGCGCAGTATAAAAAGGGTATCAGTTATTTATGTTTTTACAAAAGCCTCCCTGGAGAGGTAGGCAACACTGTGATTCTTGGCACAGAGAGTGGAAGTGGATATTACAGGTGAGAAGAAGTCAAATATTTCGGGATGAAACGACACACATGAGAACTCTGAAATATGTTCGATCAATAGGGCTTAAAGCCACAGGCTAACAATGACCACAGTTTAACAAAAATGTGAGCTACATAATTCTCCATGCTCCAAGTGTGTCTTGATAAGGTCTAAAAATGAAGCCCTGAAAAAATTTCAAAATGATTATTTAGAGCTTTAAAAAAGTGAAAATCGTAAGTTGATCGGATTCACCTGCCCATTTTCTCCCATAGACTTACTGTGTGTACACCTAGGCTATTTAAACTCACCCCGAGTTTATTCATGTTTATTCATGCATAACTTGCCATTGGCAGTGTAACTTTTCAAATTTTTTTATTCTAGGGTGTTTATTTGTCCATATGAACACTACTATGTAGTTCAGATATCAAAATTTGACAATTTTTTAATTTGAAGCTCCACATGTTACCCTGTGTCTTTAAAAGTCAGTGGTATATGTTAAATGATAGCTTTGATTGGCATGTGCATACTTGTATACTAATCTTTTTGATTTTGGGTGGTGATAGCAAGTGTGCGTGGTAAAACTTGATCAAAAGTATTTGGAAATTTGATGTCCTGTGGTCAAATAAGCATTGGAATTTAGATGTATTTACTTTTCAAAACAGTGGAATTCACGAATATGGTAGATATGATCTTCTACCAATATGAAATCAGTGAGATATCACTGCAATGTATGTTTTTTCACCCTCAAGACATATAGTTACACCATACATTCCACTTCACTGAGCCAAATCAATCATAAAAAAGGTGTAGATTTTCTTTGTAAAGCTCTGATTTTATCACATGAATTTTATATACTTTAATCTACCCATGAAATTGAACACTCCTCAACGAATAGTTAAGCTATTGCTCAGCAAAGCTGGGTCAATAATTGGTTTCAATGTCAAATCGTAGTACATAGAAAATCAGAGTGGACTTTTTTTTAAAAATCTGAGCAGCAATTACTAAGATATTGCAATAAATTACATTTTCCACGGGGTGTAGAGTTTTGCCTGGAACAGAAAGTCATCTTCATTGTAAAATTTAACCCACTGCTTCCTGGAACTTACATAAAATGGGGGAAATTACTCACTTTTTTTCTTTTTCTTTTTTGATCAATCAATTCTTGGTATTGTTATAAA
>JZLH01S0184641.1:28018-39532 GCA_001188425.1 Eucidaris tribuloides | reverse complement strand
TAGTGCTCGATCTAACATAATGTACATGAAGGTTAAATTCATGGAAGTTGTCTAAATCTGTTTCTCTCTCTCCTTTTTTTCTAAATTTGTTTTGTTATACCCAATCTGTGTATCTGACCGGAGGTTTAACTTGTCTACCATATTTTGTGGTGTATCCACGGGTGTGTGGAGTGTGTCTGTCAATGTCCTGGGGTAGCGAGTTGATTTCGCTGGGGGTGCGTGTCATGTCGTCATGAACTGGAAATTGTTCGTGATCATCATCATAGTCTGGGAGTGGAGGATTTTCTCGTGTTTTCATGAGATCTTTACGGTTTCGTCTATATTCTACTCCGTGAGATTTGACGATGTAGGATCGCGGTTCTTTGCAAATTTGGATTACCACTGCTTTTTGCCATGTTTTGTGATTTTTTGGATCGCGCATTCGTATGATGTCGCCTAGGTGGAGTTGAGAGAGGTTTTTTGTGTGTTTGTCACAGTGTAGTTTTTGTTTTGTTTGTTGAGTGTTTAGTTTGTGAACTACATCTTGTTCAGTTTTGGGCTTAAGCAGTTGTGTATTTGTTGGAAGAAGTGTTCGTGTACGTTTTCCCATTAGTAGTTGGGCTGGTGAAGCATTGAGGCCTTCGAGCGAAGTGTTTCGGTATTGCATTAGCGCGAGATGTACATCTGTTGATTTGCGCATCATGTTTTTCGCAATTTTAACTGCGCTTTCAGCTTTGCCATTAGATTTTGGGTAGCCAGGGGAGCTTGTAACATGTCGGAATTTGTACTCTAAAGTGAACTTATAGAATTCACTTGATGCATAGCAGGGGCCGTTGTCGGAAACAAACTCAGATGGTATTCCATACCTGGCAAAATGATCTTTGCAATGCTGTATGACCGTCGCTGATCTCATGTTTTTTAACTCGCGCAGCTCTAAGAAGCTGGAGTAGTAGTCAACGATGACTAGGTAATGTTTGCCATTCAACTCAAAAATATCCGAGCCAACTTTTTGCCATGGTTGGTCTGTTTTTTTGTGACCAATCATTGGCTCTTTTGGATTTTCTTGTCTGTATTTGTTACAGATGTCACATGTAGCAACTGTGTCAGCGATTTGTGCTGACATACCGGGCCAGTACATAATATCCCGGGCTAGTCGCTTTGTTTTTTCAATGCCTTGGTGGGCGTGGCAATGCACTTTGGTTATCATCATTTTTCGCAGCGCTTTTGGAATGATGATACGTGCATCTTTACACAGTATGTCATCTTCTACAGTGAGTAACTCACGAAATTCCCAATATTGTCGAATTTCTTGATCAACTTTTGTTTTGTCAGTTGGCCATCCCTTCTTGATCGTTTCTTTCAGTTTTTGTAAGACGGGATCTTTTGTTGTTTCAT
This sequence comes from Eucidaris tribuloides, assembly GCA_001188425.1. Classification (NCBI taxonomy): domain Eukaryota; kingdom Metazoa; phylum Echinodermata; class Echinoidea; order Cidaroida; family Cidaridae; genus Eucidaris; species Eucidaris tribuloides. The sequence continues at coordinate 38,158 of JZLH01S0184641.1, read as the reverse complement.
TTCTGATCTCACTTAACCTTTCATCCGAAATTGGGAGCTTGTCGACAATGCATATCGGTATTTCCTCGATATCGACATCGTCGCTTGTTGCGGTGAGAAAATTTCTACTGAGACAGTCCGCTATGAACAGATTTACTCCTTTCTCGTATGCAACTCGTAGGTCATATTTTTGCAAGTTTAAGAGCATCTTTTGAAGTCGCGGCGGGGAGGAGTGGAGGGGCTTTTTGAATATAGCTTCAAGGGGCTTGTGGTCTGTCTCTACTTCCACTGTACGGCCAAATATGTATTGATGAAATTTCTTGCATCCAAATACAATCGCGGCTAATTCCTTCTCAATTTGCGCGTAGCGGGTCTGCGCATCTGTGAATGCTTTTGACGCAAATGCGATCGGATGTCCATTTTGAAGTAGGACTGCGCCTGTACCTGACTGCGACACATCTACGCTCAATTTGACTGGTTTGTTTACATCATAGTATTGTAACACTGGTGCATTAATTACTGCCTGTTTCAGTGCTTTAAAGCTTTTCTCTTGTTTTGCATCCCAGTGCCATGCTATGTCTTTTTCTAAGAGCTGTCTCATAGGCGCTGATTTGTCAGACATGTTGGGAATGAACTTGCCTAGGTAGTTTATCATTCCAAGGAACTGTTGCACACCTTTTTTGTTTTGGGGCCTCGGCATATTTTTTATTGCCTCTACTTTTTGCGGGTCTGTTTTCAGCCCTTCTTTTGACACAATATGGCCCATGTACGTCACTTCCGTTTGATGTAGGTGGCATTTTTCACTTTCTTCTGGATGAGGCGTATATTTCTTTCGCCGGCCACCTCTCAGCACTTTTTAGTCCTGATCATGAATTTCTTGGAGGCGCGCCATGTATTAGGATATCTCAAACTAAGACTTCACGCCTTCTATGTCACTGAATGTGTCTGTCATAATCCGTCTGAATATTCACTGGCCTGATTTAATGCCCAAATGGTAGTCTAGTGAACACGGTATTCTACCGTATGGTGTACTTGAATGTTAACAGTTTAGAACTCTTGTCATCAAGTGGTGGTATTTGCCAAAAAGCCACATTTTGCAGCCAAACGTACTGAACATTTGCTGTGCCAGGCTAATTTTGTCTGCTGATATCAGTGGATCGTTTTCGATGGGGGTTAGTGTGTCTTGTTATGTGCCTTATTAACGGTCTTCTAGGTCTAAGCAAAAGTCCGCGCTTTAGTTGCCCTTATTTAGCTACTGTTACCATCGAACTAACCCATTCTGTGGCGTGTTTGATTTTTTTGATTCACGCCCATTTCTTCCATTCGTTATTCAGATTCGGTTTTAAATATTTGTCCTGACGCTACGGGATTTCTGCGGAGGATGCACGACCGGTTGTGATGCTTTCATCATTCTAGATGTGCGGTCCCCAATGCATCCAAGACATGAAATACATCTTTGTAATTGTTTTGGTTACATCTTTGTGAACTGATTGCATCTATTTTTCACAATTGCCCAAGGCTTCAAGATGACTCTAGTCTATGATGAGGGTACGTTTTCATCTACCCCACCTCAAATTCAAGTTGTTAGACTGATTCTTTCGCTTCACAATGTGCTGTGCATTTCCTATTGTTTATTGGATATGCCCTGTATTATAGAAACTAGTTTTGCTTTTGATTTGTTTAGTTTTGAAATGCCTAGCTTTTTGCAAGCTTGTGGCAGCATTATTATACATGACACCTGTATCAACTTTAAATTTAGCTTTTCGCTACAGAAATTTTGTCTTTCTCTTTTGTGCCTTGCGAAAGAAAATGAGGTCTACATACCACTCTTTCTTGTGTTGTAGTTCCATGCAACATCCTTATCGCTGTACGGCATCGACGTGAATATCGTGTCTGTGCTCACGTCGGGGATGGAAGTCGTCGCTGGCATCACTCTCGTTCCTGACGTCGTGGATGCCTCCGACGGGCGACTGACGTCCTTGGTGCTCGATCGCTTGCTGCCATGGTCCCTTGGATGTCATTTTTGTCCTTCGATGGCGGGCGGTCTCGTGGAGCGGGGTTTGAGCTGCACATTTTGCTGTAGTGGTTCATTTTTCCCACAGGTGTGACATTCATGCCATATGCCTGGGCAGTTTCGTGGCTCGTGCGTGTACCACATTATACTCAATTTTTTGCTGTTTGCAGACTTCGTCGTCACTACGGATCTGCTGGGTTTGAGCTCTGTCAGGCTGTCGACTTGTTAATTCCGCTGTCCTGTGCAAATATCAATTGCCTTTTTAAGCGGTAGAGATTTTCAGTCCTAAGTAGCGTGCCCCTACCCTCATCTGAGGCAGATACCGATGACGATCTTTATCCCGAATTAAGGGCAGTCTTTCAGCGTCACCATATTCGAAGGATTTGCATGTTTTTCAAAATCTGTCACAACTTGATCAATCGACTCCATCTGAAATCGTTGATTACGGCGTTGAAAGTTGTATCGCTCCACGGTTGTTTCTTTTTTGGGCCATAAAATGAGCCTCAATTGATCAAGCAGCATATTGATGTCAGTCCTTTCCTCATCCTCCAAACACCAAAAGTGTCTATGGAATATCAGGAGCATCCCCCAATCGACGTGTAGTTAATGTTGCACTTTGCATCCTTTTGTCCACACTGGGAGGCCTATATCCCTAGCATATATTTGAAATCGTTGCCTACCATCGTTTCCGAATCTAACGCTGAACGAACGATGGCGTTAATCCTAAGTTGGAGGAGGACTTAAATTGCGAGTTCCAGTCGTTACGACGACGATATGAAGACTGATCCTGCCGCCTTGCGTCATTCATGATGTTTATCTGTACACCATGTTACGTTGTATTCTAATGATTACAAACTATTGATATATATTGCTAGAATAAACAGAGGAGGCTGTGTAGACAATGTGCTGTCTTTGTTGCAGGCTTATTTGGAACTGAGCTCATACTTGACATATTTACATACACAGATATATGGCTACTTTTACTTAGGAAAACTGCGAGTGGATCTACTGGACCACCAGAATCTGTAAGAATTTGGGATGTGGTATCACATAGTCAAATAACTAGGCCACTAGGTTGGTCGTAACATGACTTAGTCTCAGAACTAGACTCAGTATGATATTCATAATCATTACAATTTGTGAAAATGTGCAAAGTTTTCTTGTATGTCTTAAGTTAAAGGGGAAGATAACCCCATTATAATCAAATACTTTTAAATCAAATATGCTATCATTTGTTTCCATCTTTCGCGTGATGTGAATTTGATCGCTAACAGTATATGACGCGAAGAAGAGGAAGAAGAACAACACACAAGAACAAAAAGGAAGAACATGAAGTAGATTAATTAAACTCTTATAAAGTGTTTTAACCAATGAAGCCCGAAATTTCTACATTGTTTGCCACATTACCATCAACATTGAAAAAACATAGTTAAAATAACAGTAACGTAAACATATTCATTTTCTATTCCCTGAAAGAGTATTTTGCCATTGTAGCCATTATAAAAACATTTGATTCTAAACACATTGGCAATTCCAGCCGTTACGGACATTACATTCAGACACCTTTTGCAACTTTGGGGGCCCTTATTTCTAGAAATCATCATTATCACTTCTGAACCTTTTTGTGGAATCTGTCAACACAGGTCACCCTGAAGTGTTACAGTTTTAAATTTGAATTAGTTTCTGTTTACGTTTGGAAGTCTATCCCACATATATGCCTTGCCGTTACGCGACATTAGCATTTTTTGGCCACAAAGACTTTTCACCTTACCAAACGCATTTGCTCAAAAAATTTTGTGAGCTTATGCATGAGTGAATCCAATTTTCTTGTGAACATGCGTGCTGAAGAACTGTTAAAGTTGTAGAATTGACAATGAGTCTACAACAGATTCAGTTATCCCTACAAGGACCATAAATGTTGCGTTACGGACATTACATTTTTAAACGTTACGGGACATACATTTACGTTACGACATACACCTCGACCACTTTTTTAGTCCCCATATTTAGGTTACTTAAACATTGATAACTAATATAAAGCTAATATTATCATTATTTGCGTCCTTTTCCTAACTAAAAACTACCATAAATTATATTCTGAAGCTGCTGCTTGAATGCTGGGAAATACTGAGACTCAAAGATTGTGTCTTTTCAAAAAAGATAAGAAATTTTGCAAGAAATGTTTTTTTTGCAGAAAAGGTATGTCTTATAATATAGGCCTACTTCAAAATGTATTCAAATACCCCCAAATTAAAGAGTTCGATGAGTTCTGATTGGTGTGATACAAATGTTATCACTGTGTACACATATTATTTTTTGAATTATTACAGATTCCATGATTTTGAGCCCGGGTAACATTTTTGCGGAAATTGCCCATTTATTTCATCATACATTAATAGCAAATACCTACCTTGTAGCTCTAGTGAAAGCTGGCCGTTAAAAGAATGCAGTCTCAACTGAAGACACAAACACTGCCACAGGGAATTTGAACTCGTTGAAATCTAGCCCTCGCAGAGAAACCATGGCCTTACTCTACTATGCCTCAATATATCGCAGCCAATAGAACTTGATTGGCTGTAAATATTACAAGAAACGTAAGAATTAGATTTTGTTCATGAAAACAGCAAAAAACGATTTGGACAGCGAGTTCTCATGCTTTCTTTAAAGGAATTTATTTACTTCTAGAGATTACCACATAAGATCACTTGTCAGAAAGAATATATATGGCGTATCTGAAGTTCTTTATCTCAATCGCACTTGGTGAGAAACAAAAGAGTAAATAACTATTTCATTGAAGCCCTTAGAATGATTTTCTCCATCACCTGGTGTAAATTCAGCCTCGATATACCTTTAAGATCCTGACCAGCAGCAAGTCGATTGCATTTCTTGCCGGTCTTATGTCATTGATTAATTGGATTGATAGGCGGTTCACAACATTTACTACAATCCTTCACACCGTAAGTTGTGGGGAATATCCGGCAGTGCTAAAGCAATATGGTTGAGCTTAGAATGAGCGCGCCCAGACTAGGGTAGAAAAGAGACGGCATAGTTTCTATAACTGTAGGGCTTGAAGAATAAACAACAACGCTGACTGCACACCTACAGAATTACTGGACATACAACCCACCGTGCCTATGTTTGTCTTGCTCTATATCGAACCCTTCCTTTTCATCTGAACGTTATGTCAATGATGCTAAGACAACAAAGTCGAACTTAACCATGACCTTCCCAAACGCATCTTTCCCAATACATAAGTAGCATTTAAAAATATAATGTTTTAAGTTCTAGGTGTAATTAAAATTTAGGCTTCAGGATGCACTAGACATAACTTTCTTGCTAAACACCTCTTACTGTAAATAACACCTGTAGAGTGAGGAAAAATGTGGGGAGTAGCGAAGAGAAAGATGGAGAGAACCCCCCCCCCCACTTCCCCCTCCCCCCCTCCCCCATAAAAAAAAAATTACATTATGTGCTCAGCATTTTTCTCATATTTCTCATTTAATGGCGAAAGAATAAAACTTTCGTGGGAAATTTTCTGCGCGAATAACATTGGAGAAGAACATGTTGAAAGATTTGTAATTTTTTATTTGCATGTATTTTCTTCTATAATAATTATCATTTGTAAGATATTCAAATTTGAATAAGTTGGAGGTATTTTCAAAATTTGTGGAAGATTATGGCAATGGAGCAACAGCAATGGGAATATACCCCTCCCTGAATTTAGGGAATGTAGGGTAGGAAAAGGTGTGAAGAAACCGGGGGGGGGAGGGGCATAGTAAAGAGAGAGAGAAATGTAGAGAGAGTGAATTATTCAAGACAAAGGATGGAGAGGCAGAGATGCGAGGACATATTATGAAGGTTAGAATAGGAACAGAAGTTGAAAGTATCAGAAAGATCAGTAGGGGAAAGATGAGAGTGCCAAGGAGTGAAGAAAGGGAAAAAGGGAAGGCAAAAAAAAAAGAGGAGGAAAAAAATTTGAAGGGCGAGGGAGGGATGAAAGGTAGCGAAGGTCGCCTTATTGACAGCTTATCAGTTTCTCTGAACCATTTCATCAAAACACTGGATTGTCAATCACAGACAGAAGATGTGTGAAAAACTTGCCAGATTAAAATGCGGTTTTCCTATGAAGATAATAAACACTCCCCCCATGGTGCCGTTAGAAATGGTCTGGCTATACAGTGGAACAGCTACATAGTAAATATGTATAATGGATGACAGGGCAGGGACGAGAGGAAGCCGAGATGACCGCATTGCCATAAGAATACATGAATCCGCAACCCCAAATATAATTGCATTTTAATGAGATCACAATGTTAGCTATGCACATAGAGCCCTAACAATCTGTAATGAATTCCTCTCCGCCGAAGCCTTCGTTCCTCCCATTTCATCCCAGCTCCATCATTCACACTTCTTATATAACTACAATAGGCGGAGTGAGGAAAGGGAGGGGAGGGAACGAGGAACAGGGGGCGAGCTCTGGGACGGGGAGGGGGCAGTGAAAGGAGTGGAGAGAGAGGCGAGGGGACCCCCAGTGGAGGGAGAGGGACGGGGAGGGGGGCATAGTCAAGGTGTTACTCTGAGTCACTTGTCAATGTACTGATGCCCGGAGGGTTGCCACGACTGTGCCCTGACCGCGAACTCAAAGCCGATGGCTAGTTTCTAAACATATCTTAACGAGCGCGACTACCCTGTATCTCGGTCTACTCTGTGCCAGTAACGTTGCGCTGGAAATGACCATGGACCTTATCGTTCTGGGCGCCAGGCATGCCTCCGAGAGTTTTCCTGTGGTCGAATATTCATCAACTCTCTTTCTTTTTGTATTTTAGCAAACGAGATTACGGTGGTTGGTGGTTGGCCCATGTAAAACTCATTTTACCTCGCCTCTGGTCATTCATTCTTGTCAATCATCTAGAACAGCCTTTGAGAAGCCGCCATTGGCGCGAGGCATTTTGAAACTCCTTGCAATGTGCCCAACATCCTCTGATTGTATTCCTGTGAGATATATTCACATTCCTTAATAAAGTTCAGCCGTTCAAATCAAAATCAATTAAAGTACTAAATATTCCTTACCAGGCAAAGCCATGTATACCTCAAGGGAGTACTAGTACTGTATCACACAATGTTCTAAAAACGTCACAATGAACAATCTGATGTGAAATATCAGCTAGCAAATCTTACAAAACGCTACTTACGCCTTACTGAGCTTTAGGATCTTTGGAGTTAAAAACTACTCATTCTCTCATTAAAGTGATAGGCCTACGTGTGTGGGATAGCTTCAATTTTAAAAAAATTTCAATTTTGATATCTGAACTACAGTAGTAGTTCATATGGACAAATATAACACCCTAGAATACAAGAAGTTTGGAAAGTTACACTTGCCAATCGGCCAAGTTATTGGATGGATAAATAAACAATTGAAAACTCGGGGCTAGTTTAATAGCTTAGCTGGTGTACACACAGTAAGTCTATGGGAGAGGGAATGGGCAAGCGTGAATCCGCTCAAACTTACGATTCTCACTTTTTAAAGCACTGAATAATCATTTTGTAGAATACAATTTTTCCACGCGGCGATTTTTAGACCTGATCATAAGACAATGCGTACATGGGGGAATCATGTTACCTCAGATTTTTTTTAACTCTGGTAAATGTTAGTCCATACCTTTAACAAACCAATTGACTACTTACCTGGCACTACTGCTTTTTTTTAACTTTCTTTTAAAACTTTTTTTTTTTTTTTTTTTTTTTTACCCCAACTACTATTAATTAGCTAATTTACTACGACTACACATACATACCTGCCAACCTCCCAACATTAAAAAATCTTACAGATATAGATAAAAAATCTTACTCCGTAATAGCTAAATGTAAATTGAAGGTAAAAATACTTGCCTGTTGTCAAATCACATGCGTATAGTATACTGCACGATTCTTTCCAAAAAATCTTATTTTTTGTATCAAACAAAATGCTTATTCTGCTGGATCTGAACGATAAACTAGCAGCCAGTTCGACTGCGCAGCAGTCGAAGGGTATGGCCTCTGCAGTCCACACTCCCATCCAATTGATGTAATTTGAAAAGCTTCAAAAAAAAAAAAATGAAGAAAATAAAAAAAAAAAATAACAAAAACAAAAATGTTACCATGGTAGCTAGTACCAATGAGATGAATAAGCCCATGTCACCTTTGACCAATTACTAGTAAAATCAAAAAGCGAGTTCTTAAGATTATCGACAATGTAGCCTCAATTTTGATATGAGGCCTTGTGACCTTTTGACCTCTGACGCTTTCAACTCCAAAATCTAATCAAGCGTGTAAATGGTGCCTTATATTAGATACTGCTCCCGAATTACATTCAAAATTCGGGACCATCATACTCAGGAGTTATCACAGTAATGAAGCCCAATCAGAACATATGTTATATGCCCCTTTGACCTTTGACCTTTCAACTCCAAAATCGAATCAGTAAAAAAAATTTTGGTGCTCTCGATAATACATACTTCAACCACGTTAAATGAAAAAATCCGACTGCCGTTCTCAATTTATCGCTTGTAACGTGGGCACAAATCAGGACATATTTTAGGTCTGGTGACCTTGACCTTTCAGCCCAATAATCGATTAATCATTCATCGTACTCTTCATAATTAGCATACTTCACCCACGTATATTGAAAATCCGAATTAGCCGTTCTCAAGTTGATATCGCCGTTAACGAGCGCCAAAATCGAGACATATTTAGGCGCCGGTGTACCTTGACCTCTGATCCTTTCTGCTTCAAAATCTAATCAGTACTATATTGTTGCCTCATAATACATACTTCAACCAAGTTACAAGAAAATGTGCCGACTGGGCCGTTTTCAACCGTTATTGCTGTAACGAGAACAAATCAAGCATACTTTTATGGTCGGTGACCTACCTTATCCTTTCAGCTCTGATAAATCTAATGAGTTCATTGGTTACCTCATAAACATACTTCTACCACTGTTACCTATGAAAATCCGACCAGCCGTTCTCAAGTTATTGCGATAGATGAGCCCAAATTCAGACATATTTTAGGCCCCGGTGGTGACTTGACCTCTTCCTTTCAGCTCACAAAATCTACATCAGTTCAATTGTGCCTGCATAACATAGCTTGGTCTTAGTTAAACATCAAAATGGATATTAGCGAGTCCACGGGACTCTTTAACGAGGGTGATTCTGTCTATACGTGGTTCCTGACTTCGACATACGTGTTGCTTCAATGAAAGATCGGCGTTTACAACGAGTCGCTTATTGCGAATTTCTCTTATTATGAGGTATTTCTCTACCATAACAAAGAAAAACATAAGAAATTCACTACCGTTAAATATAGGAAAATGAAAGTCGCCATCATGCCTGATCAAATTCTAAATTTTGGCACGCAAAAAGTGCGCACAAATCGTTCAGAGCGCCATCCGCATGTTTCATTGCGTATATCACAGCTGCCAATGACACATGAGTCCCCTTGTGTGCCTGTGTGCGTGCTAATAACATCACTATCTGCACAGCACAGTCACACTCTCACATAAAGCTGGGTCCCGTGCGTGCAAGTACTCGAAGCAAGTTACGACCGATAGTCATTGAGTTGCTGCTTCTATTTCCATGATCTAGTTCTCAATATATTACTTTGGATTGAGTAATATTAAATGAAAAATTACAGCCCTCTGTTCATAGTCTTGGTGCAGAACAAGTGTATGAGAAACACGCGAGAACAGTAAAACAGTGCGTATGGATTTTATGCTACCGCACGCGAGTCCCATACATGCTTATATTTTATCTGGGTTTGATACATCTAAACCCTTGACGCTACAGAACGGAGGTGCCCTGTTAACTGCATGGGATTTTCGAATCTCGAGCCAACGCACAGGACGTTAAATGTATGTTTTACAACAGCACACGGACAACCCGAAAAAATGATAAGCCTCCTCGCGCACATCTCGTTGACCGGATGATAAAAAATCTTGCTAAATCTGATAAAACCTCTACGGTTGCAGTATCAAAATACAACCTACTGCTGCTGCTACTACTACTACTACTACGACTACTACCACTATTAATCTGCAAACGCATCACAAGAATTAGATGAAAAGGAAAAAGAATGAGATAATTCACAACCACTCTTGTGGGCTGTTGTCA
>JZLH01S0184630.1:30740-41423 GCA_001188425.1 Eucidaris tribuloides | reverse complement strand
CTTACACACAAGCTCCGATCAATAGACATTTTCATACTTTATTCAATTAAATATATGTTTTCTCTTCCTTTTCTGTCACCTGATCATATGAATACATTTTAAATACTAAAAAGAGCAAATTGCATTGTGTCGCTATGTCTAGCAAGGCTCTGTCAATCCTTCGGCACGCTATCATATTGTCGAGAGCAACCTTTGTCAGGAAGGTACGCATGAAATTTGCATGCATTATGAAACTAGTCTCTTCTCTCACCTCACGGTGGGGGGGGGGGCACATGTACAGGTTTCAGGGAGGTATATTTTTCTTATATCAGCGGTATTATTATTATTATTGTTGTTGTTTAATATAATTCTGATGGAAATTATCATTGTTAGTTGGGGTATTGATCATCATCATCATTATCAGTATCTCCATCATCACATGACTGTCTTCCTCCTCCTCTTTCTCCTCCTCCTCCTCGTCCCATTCTTGTGATGCTAACGGAAAATGTCTGAAAATATTTGATTATAAATTAGTTCAATCAATCAAACAATCATTTATTTATCTATTGACGTATTTATGTAGAAAGATCAGAAATTGGTATTTTGTAACCATGAATTCAAATTAAAGTAATAAAAGGAAACCCCGATTTTGCAAATAGTAATCATCCTCCAAGGCCGAGGTAAATTGTATGTTCAAACACCCCCATATGCACCTTTTAAAGAAATCCCTCTTTTGTAATAAGTAAAGATCTGGTTATTGTCACCACACATTTATAACCCAGTTTGACGTCATCACTTCTGCTCTGTAAGGCACATCTTCATCTCGCACGACCCTCGTGACTGTGCTCACCAGTCTTCATGATTGGGTACAATAAATCCTCATTATCACTATAAAAGAATTTTTCCCAATGAAAGTGAAAAGAAATTGAAGGCTTATACAATAGACCAGTTCACAAATGTATTCAAATTTTATGTATACCTTTTTAACAATGGTTGTCCCTAACAACCTGAAAGCTTGCCCGATGCTTGCCCGACATAGCAACAACTAATGTATACAAGCTGGATTTAAGGCTTTGAACAAAATACGTTTTGCTCAATATCTCTGAAACACAAAAATGTCAGTTATCCCCTTTTGTCATGGGGGAGGGGCAGTATAGGTAACAGAAATAGCTCATCACTAGGCATCCAAAGAGAAAACATCCATAAAACGCAACAGTTAAGGGGCTCTGGCTTTAAAGGCAAATACTATGATTGGAGGTATCCCTCAACTTGAGGGAAAAACTGTTTTAGAATCAAGTGATCTATGCAAGGATTCTGCTGTGACCGTTTAGTGGGCAAACGTTGACTCGTTTTAATCGAACTAAATTTATATATCAATTATATTCATTGCGACAGGCAAATGTGTTGTATAGCTGGTTTTGATTAATCTCTATCAGTGAACAAGATTAGTGAAATACTGGTTTGCGAATGCTTGATTCTCTTCAAGTGAATAAATTCCAGGCAAATCTTTCCATCCAAAATAAACACTTCAGCTAGTGTATACTTCAGGTATGTCCCAACTCATATGGTTCTGGAGGTAATTTCACGTGTTCCCAATTATCGTCCTTTAAGCTCTGAGCAATGTGTGTAGCTTACACGACAATTTGGGAATCTGAGCTATCTCGCAAGTCTTGGGACATAATCCTGAGGTTTCTCAGGGTTAGATCTTCGGAAGTAAGTCCAAATTTCATGCTCACGAATCTCGATTTGACTCTGAATTCCTAAGACTCTAAGGGACTCCGGGACAGCCCAGAGGCTAACTTCGAACGTGTAGACAACTGGGAGGTAAATCGTCAGAGGTATCCTACGTTAACTCTGAATTTGCATAATTCCGTGTCGACTTTAACTCCAAATTCCTGAGACTCTAAGGAACCTGGAGTAAGCCCTGGGTTTAATTCCGAACGTGTAGACACGACTTAAGTCAGTAAATAAAGCTCCAAAAATGATTTCTTTTTTTTTAATCCAGACACTTTTCACAGCATTTTTAGCAAATGTACGTAAAAAAAAGGGACTCAAAAAATAACAATAACTATAACAATACGGTAAACTTTCATTATAATGAACACTAATGTAACAAACAAATATTTCAGGTCACAAAGTTGACAGTTTCTTTGTATTCTATTGTTCTTGCAGCCCTGATACATCAAACCTTGTTATAGGAAATTAATTGTCCTGGTTCTAGGAGTTTGTTGCAACGAGAGTCCACTGTAATAATAATAACTTACACTGAGATACTGAGAAATTGAGAAACTGAAATACAAGATTTTGTCACCCCAGCTATAAGTTGCTCCTAAACTATGCTTCAACTCACCTGGAGGAGAACAACTCCCAGCATACATGTCAATGTCGTCAAGCGCTACGTTACCACGGACACCGTTGCCGACGGTCGCCTCAAAATACACCTGGAATTCCCCGGTGATGCTGAGGGGAATGCGAGCCACATTCCACTGGTTACCCAGCTGGTTGGTGACTGAAAAGTAGAGAGCTGAGAACAGTCCTCCAACCTAACACAGCAGAACAGGGATGAGAAATAAACGATTCATCATGGCTATCCACCAGAATGCCAACAAGATTAGGAAGGGTTGCAAAAGTACATTATGTCATTTTGGCACTTTTCGCGTCAGACAAGAACTAGAGCAGTTCAGATGTGTGCAGCCGATGGGATATGCCTCCGCACCCATCTGCATTCCATCTGATTTAGAGTCTTTCATCAAAGTTACCATTGTAGTGAACAGAATGAGATACAAGGTCCTTTAACCTTTAAACCCAAGGTATAGTTTTGGTAAATGGTAAAAAAATGAAAATCTTTGCAATTGTATTTTTAGATACACCTATATGATCTTTGAAACCCTCCCATTTTTGACACATTACTCAAAATGTAAAATCTCGGGAGGGGAGGGGGTGGACCCCTCAAGATCATACTTTATCCATATTTCATTGAAATCAGATCAGCCCTTCTTCAGTAATCACAGCAACAAGCCCATATCAGACATGTATTAGGCCATGTGACTTTTGAACTCCAAAATCTTACCAGTTCATCTTTGCATTAGTGCATACCTGATCCCAGTTTCATTAAAATCCATGTACCCGTTCTAAAGTTATTGCAGTGACAAGAACCGGTAACAGTCGGACAACCCAAAAACAAGATACCTCCTGCACATTCGGTGCAGATGCAAAACAAATCCAATCCACCAATACCAACCTCCACAAACATGTTGAGTGTACCAATGTTGTCACCATACATGTGATAGTAGAATTCAAAGCAGTGACTACTGGCACCGGTAAAGGTGTGGGAATAGAGCCAGGCACTCTGCCCTTGCACCCGGGGACTGTCGGTCTGGATGTACACGTATTTGCCTGGTGAGAAAGAAGATAATGCAATAAAAATCTATTCGTCGGTTGTCCGGCGTAAAGGCCCCAGCATATGTTCCCGGCAGAAGGGCCTGAACACTAAAATTGTCTCTAACTTGAAACCATTGGCTTTTTACACATGAAATCAAGGAAGTGTGATGTTTCTGTCAGTCTGTTAAATGCAAATATTAAATAAGGCAATATTTCTCAAATTAAAGATAATCTGTTAATGCCCTCCTACCGGGAACATATGATAGGCTCCTTCTGCCCGACTACCTTAGATTTACTTCCAAAAAAAAATCTTCCTTATTTGATGGACTTGAAGGAGACCAAAACATGGATAAAATACTAGAATGGATGTCACTTTTATTCAAGAAAGTTTGGAGGGAATTTGTGATAAGTGTCCTAAGGCTAGTATGTTTGATTATTGTGTTCGGTGCGTGGTGCGTGCAGAGTGCAGTGCAAGGGTTTGTATTATTGAGTATAGCAGGGATGAGTATAAATCGATCGATATGTAACGCAAGTCCTCTTTTGAATTAATGTTTGTCTGTTATGTTATATTAAAAAATAATAATAAGTTCACTCATGTAAACAGAGATTGAAATTTGAAGGAAAATGCCAAATTATTGGAGATTGATTTCATTCAATGATTGTATTGTGAAAGGAGATTGTATTGTGAAAATTGAATCCGAAGTTCTATTCTTAGCATGCCAAAGTCACAGATCTGCACCAAATAACCGCAACGAAAAGTCCATAAGGTTCAAATCCTCTGGCAGTTAAGTTAAAAACGTGCACATCAAAAGTACCCGGTAATTGTTTATTTGACAATGTTGCAAATAAACTCATTCATTTATTCATTGATTATTCATAATTTTTAAAACTGGTATATTTATCTTAATCTTCTTACCATCAACAGCCCCCGTGGTGTGGTCACTCGTGGGCCACTCAGGGTGTTCCAGTCGTAGACGACCCAAGAGTCCAGTCGAAATCATCTAGTACTGATTCCTGACTGTAGCCACATGACGCATAGCCGTACTCAAAGTCCACAGGACGGGCTAAAGGCTCCAGGACTGGTGTGACTGTGAAGAGGAGCACAGAATGGATTTTATAAAAGTTTGTCAGCATAATTTTCAAAGGATGTTTTCCCTCAAATGCAAATGAAAATATGTCATTACTTTTCGAGAACTTGCAATTGCAAAAGTGTTATAAAACCAGCGGATGGACAGAAAGATGGATGGATGACTGAAAATGGAATGGCTCTTTTTGGTGGATATTGAAAAAGTGAAACAAAAAATGATTTGGACTGGAAAATTGAGACATTCCCAATTAAAGTATGTATATTTTGATTACACATCTACTGCTACCTAAGGACATAACTTTACTTCACACTCAAAGAGTAATGGAAACAAAATTTTACAGCACAGAAAATTATTATTTAAATGTGTTATCAGTCTTTCCCTTGAATGATGCAGCTCGCCGCTTGTTTACTTGCTTTAGATTGATATGCTTGGCACCCGATTATATTCTTGGCCTCTCTCTAGCACATGATAGCATACCTGGTTTTACCCAGTCTTATCCTATCTCATTCGTTCTTACTCTCTAGCACGAGTGTTGATGTCTCTACTGAGATGTCATCAATGCTATGTCACCTCTGGGGTCACCAGTCATACACCTTCAAAATTACCTGAAATATTGATCAAGTAGAATAAAATCAAATATATGCATGAATATATCACATAAACCATAAATTTTTAGAGTAATTTTGATGTTTTTAATCCACTTTCCAAAGTTTTTGGTCCAGGCAAAATTTAAACTTAAATTTATGGCAATTGTGTAAAAAGGAGGTACTCCAATTACAATTTAATTCCTGACTTGTTCAAAATATATAATTGCCAGCAAAGGAAATTGTGAGACAAAGAGATTTGGCCCCTTAAATTCCTGCAAATGAAACTTTTTATGAGGCATAATCTTAATAGAAACAGCTTTCAACTTCTTAAACCCAAGTAAAACATTGAGGTCGATAAGAATCAATCCAATCCATCTATAAATAAATCAACTATAGATTTCTACACCATAAATCAGAAATTCCTGATTTCTAAATATATATATATATCCATTACTTCATTATATTTCCCGAAATGTACTGGAATACAGTAATTATTAAACTATAAGAATGTACTAATATACTGTATATGCCACTAATATTTCGCGTTCATATATTTTCGCAGATTTGCTGCAAGACGGGATTTCGGCGAGTGCTATATTTTTCGTGATTTTATAGTATTTACACTCACTTTGTACAGAAATATCAAGAAGTGAAATTTTCGCATTCAGTAAGTCGGCGAAATTCTAGCGAAAATAAAACCACCGCGAAATATTCAGCGTATACAGTAGGCCTAAACTTTATAAGCCATCAATGTGAAAAAGCGCCTCCTACACTCAATATACTGTCAAATGCCGAGGTATTTTGGCCATATTACAAGACGGAGTGGTCTCAACCTGGAAAAAGCTCTCTTGCAAGCCAAGGTTGAAGGAAACATAAGCAAGGAAGGCCAAAAAGCAGATGGTTCCACCAGATTAAACTGTAACCTGACTCTCAACTGACAGGAGCTATGCCCTTGTTGAGGATCGTCAGGCATTGGCACCGCATCTCAGGAGTCACGAAGCTGTCAGGAATGAATCCCCCCCCACCCATAAATCATCCACAACCAGAATTACACTCACAAGGATTATTCTAAAAACTCTTAATATTGCATCAACTACAAGAATAAGAGAACACATTTTCAGTTTCAAGACACCTGGTTGACGTTTTATTTTCATCATTCATTTTGCTTTTCTTTCTGTCTGAATGTTATTCCTTACACTGAAATGATGTCGTTCCTGGGAGTGGTAGTCTCGCTACCAGCCACTGCTCTCCCTGTGTGCCACCCCGCGTCGTGGATGGTTTCCGCTGCCCCCACCCCGTCAAACGTTAAGAGCTCCAATCTGCTGTCCGTGCTGTGATACCAGAATGTCAGGCAGGAGTCGGCAGCGACCGGAGTATAAGGGCGCTTGTCAGGCGTGCCACGGTCACCCGCACTGGGAAAGTCGCCCAGACCTGTACATGTACCATCCTGATGAAGCTGAAATACAGAGTAAACAAATAGAGAAACCATGTTTTTGTTGTTGTTTGTTGTTGCATTGTTTTTAACATGTGAAAGAAGACTGATTTTTAAATTAGTACTGATTCTAGGTCTTTTTATACATTTTTTTGCTGAACCTTGTCTGAACTTGAACTTGCTAAAAAATGGCCAGGAAAAGAGTTAACTCAGATCATGTGCAACCAAAGTTCCTCGATATAGCTGCTAATCAACCATATGCTGAGGTTGTGTCAGTTACCACTGAATAAAAACACTGTACAACTTCAACATTATGGAAGCCCTATCTTTAAAAAAAAAAAATAATAATAATAAAAAAATTGATATAATTGAACTACAAGATATCCTACAAATGAACAAATACACAACCCAGAATAGAAACCTTTTTCATAGTTACAGTAAATCTGTACACACTAACTTAAAACTTGGTGGAGACAAAGATATATCTCAAGATGAGACCAACGCAGAATATGAATTATATTCAAATCAACAGAATAACTTACGTATGGTCCCTCCATGAGTGTGATCAAGATCCGCCCCGTGTTTAGAGTGGCTGTGCTGCCTTTGTTTCTTGTCCAATCAAAGTCATCGCTGGTTGTCTGCGTGTAGCTACAAAGCCCCGCCTCAAAGTCACAATTGGCGGACCAGCGGGAATTACAACATGGGGCTGTGTGGGAGTAGGGGGCTGGAAGGGGGAACGTGGGTCCCACTCTCCCGACCATAATGGAACAACTGAAATAAAAGAGCAGTTAAGTACTTTAGTATGTAAAGTAGCCACAGTATTCTAGAAAAAGGTATTCATATCAAAGGTAACACTGGTAATAATACATTGAAACCAAGACTCAGGGGAATAAATACAAGGGGCACAAAGCAATTTTGCCCCTGAAATAGCTAAATGCTCCTGAAATGTGTAGAAGAGCCCCCATAAATTGCCATAGGGTTCAATATAAAAGAGTATCTGAAAAGCACTGAAACAGGGAAAGTAGCCCCCAAATAGAAAATTTTAATTTCCCCTGAAAAGACTGTGCAAGGGAGAAAAGAAGTTTTATAAGCAGGTAGTTTTCAAGTACAGGTTTCTGTGATGCACATTTTAATAAGAAACACTTTTCAAGGAGAACACAATTTTTGGTCTGTAAAGAAAGGTGGTTGTTCTATACAGGTGATCACTTGAGCAGGTTTGACAATAGATACTAAAGATGACGAAGAAGAAGAAAGAAGAAGAAGAAGAAGAAGAAGAAGAAAAGAAGAAGAGAAAAAAGAAGAAGAAGAATGAAGAAGCAGAAGAAGAAGAAGAAGAAGAAGAAGAAGAAGAATGAAAAGAAGAAAAGAAGAAGAAAAAAAGAAAGAAAAAAAGAAGAAGAAAAGAAGAGAAGAAGAAGAAGAAAGAAGAACAACAACAACAACAACAACAACAACAAGCAAGGATAAGAACATGAAGACCAAGAACAAAAAAAAGAAAAGTAAAAACAAGAAAAAGAACAACAAGAAAAAGAAGATGATGATGATTAAATTCACTTCATTTTGTTGCATATCAAAATGACTTTTTGTTACAACCAATGCATTTTCAAACCTTCACAGTGCATTAATCATTTTGTAATTGTTTAAAATGCAGAAATACCTTGTAAAACCAAACTCAAAGTTAAATCAGGAGTAAAAGTGCACTGAATAAGTTTAGTGAACTCAGAGCAAAAGAAGGATGCTCCCTTGAATTTGGGGAAATCAGGGAATTTCACACTTTTTAGATGGATTATTCATGGGAAAAAATACATGGGGGCACAGGACAATTTTGCTCCCAAAATGGCAAAAGAGCCTCAAAATTGTGCAAAAGAGCCCCCGTAAATTGCCATACAGTTCATAACAAAAGAGTACCTGGAATGCTATGAAACCGGAAGTAGCACCCAAAAAGAAAAATGTTTATTTTTTCCCCTGGGTTATTGCGTCATTATTTTCATTTTCAATGACTTTCCTACACAGGCAATTTTTTCATAAGATCTGCATAGCCTCATTATATGTACTAAAGTAAATAAGATCTTACATAAACAGAAAATAAACTGTGTAGGAAGGAAGTCTGTTACCTGGACAACCGTTGTCACTAACAACAACATCATCAACGGCAATATCACCAGATGAGGATGTTCCGACTTCACTTGAAATACAATCTGGGAAGAAAATAGTCAAGTAGAGTCAATTTAACTCTCAACGTATATTAAAGGCATAAGGCATAGGTTTCACTCTGACATCAAGTTGGTTTTAATCGAAGCAGAACAATGAAAGAGACATATTAATGAAAAGTTGGCGAAAATCCACCAAAGAATAACAGAGTTATGGGTTTCAAAGTTTTTAAATTTGTGACGTCACATGCGAGCAGCTCCCCATATGTCATGCAATATAAATTCCATTAAATTGCCATTTTCAATGGTTCATGGTAATTGAAAGGGTTTTTTTTTCATAGAAGCATGAATGAAATAACGTTCTGATAAATTTATATTCAATGCACAGGTAAACTACTTTCAATTTCTGAGAAACGGCATTTTTTGAATTTATATCACATGACATATGGGGAGCTGCTTGCATGTGACGTCCACAAATTAAAAGTTTAAAATTCCATAACTCTGTATTCTTTGGTTATCTTTCCAAATTTTCATTAAAATGTTTCTCTCATTGTCTGCTTTTATCAAAACCAAGTTGATCATCAGGGTGAACCTTGCCTTTAACCCATTCAAATACAGGACCACATATTTGTGTTTGCCTTTATCTTGTAATTTACCCCATCTATGAAAATGTAAAGTAGAGAAAAATATCAGCTATTCAATGAACTCTGTGTTACAATGTCATAATGACTATTCATTTTGTTATGACTTTTAAACGAGATTTAACTAGAATATTCATAATAACTTATCAAATTGGCAACGGCTGTTGTTATGATGAGGCTTTGGGTGTTCCACTTAGTTAGTGGGTGACGTATTGAACTAATGAAAAACCGTACTTTTACGGACTTTTTTATACTTTTTTATATCTATCAAAAGTGAAAGTTATTCAATCAAAAAATTATTTAGTCTTAAATTTCACCAAGAAATAAGATCTTAAAAATTCACAAATAATAATTAATTAGACAAATGTTGACTATCATTCAATACCATTACTATTCCAGTATGTTGCCGATTTGATGATAAAGCAAATTTTTTAAGTTGATTATTTTACTCTGGACAGGCTCTAGTATTGAATCATTGTAAAAGCAGTTTTTTTTAAACATCTATAACGTGCCAAAGTCGCAGATCTGCACCAAATAAACATAGAAAAACAAAACAGTAAAGTCCACAGGGTTCAATCCTCTGGCATGTTAAGAGTAATGTCACATGGAATAAGCTTTATGTCTCTTAATTCTCACTTTAAGCTATGTATACTTCTTCGTTATGCAGGCGAAAAGCAAACGGCGTTTTTGTCTACCAAAGTTGTGCAACAGGTCGAGAATTACACCCTTTCAAATAACTTAAAGACTACTGAAATGAAGAGATGGTTTAACGTGATATGAATTTTTGTACATCAGATACCATCGGAACAATTTACATAATTAATGTGTAAGTGTTTCCCATTCACCCAAAATATGATAATGCT
This sequence comes from Eucidaris tribuloides, assembly GCA_001188425.1. Classification (NCBI taxonomy): domain Eukaryota; kingdom Metazoa; phylum Echinodermata; class Echinoidea; order Cidaroida; family Cidaridae; genus Eucidaris; species Eucidaris tribuloides. The sequence continues at coordinate 31,302 of JZLH01S0184630.1, read as the reverse complement.
AGATTTTAGCCCGAAATCTAAATTTACATCCTCTACAGGGATCAGTAGTTCCATTAATCCCGATTTACTAGCTTATTTCCTCCTCCAGAAATCTAGGATAAAACAAAGTCAAAATTAATTGTAAATAAATGTTTCTCTTCTTAGACATAATTATAAAGTAATGTTTAATGTAGTGCAAAATCGCCAGCATCACTTTATCGATAAGCATTAAATGAATTAAAAACTAAAGTTTGCCAGTATGGCAGTACATTTAAGCGTATATGGTATCATACATACCATAATCTACATAATTTCAAATCTTAAATGACAGATGAATTATTATATTGACCCTTCCCACCCAAGTCAAAAAAAGAAATGCTAATTTGGGAGATTAGGTCTGGATAAGTCTTTAGTGAGGCTAACTGTTACTTTACATTGGGATATATTTCAGGGTGAAAATTCGTAAGGTCGGAAATATTGCATCAGCATCACATTGACTTTAAACAGCAGATTAACCCATAACTTCAATAGCAACATCACAATTAAATTCAATACGACAAAGATCTGTATTATTGAATAAACA